>JAPDKR010000060.1:0-168911 GCA_027569675.1 Penicillium crystallinum
ATAGTATTAGAAAGATAAATAATATATATAAGGGGAGGAAGTCTTTAATATATAAAAGTAGAAAGGGACTTAAGCTATAGGAGTATCTAGGATTATTAATATATTAAGTAGAGTAAATTATTATACTTCTTTAATTAGTTTATTATTATAGGTCTTTAGTAAACCCCCTAAGAAAACCTAGTTATAATCTAGTTATAACCTAGTTATAACCTAGTTATAACCTAGGTAACCTAGTTAAACCCTAATTCCTATCCTAGTTTAATTAAAACTTTCTAAAAATTCTTATCCTACCCTACTTTAGACTATAGTATATCCACTCTAATCATTTAGTAAACCTTAATAAAAGTCATATAAAGATTAGAATATCTAAGTATAGATAAAAGCCTCTCTATCTCTTTAAAGACTAAATTTCTAACTATAGTTAAAGACTAAATTTCTAACTATAGTTAAAGACTAAATTTTTCTAACCACGGTTAGAAACTCTACTATCCTAGTAATAAAGGTTAAAGATATATATTTATAGAGTAGATATACTTTATATTCTCACTAGATTCTAATTAGCTAATAGGCATTACCTTCCTATATAAAATTAAGTAATTTATAAAGTAATTAACCTTAAATAAGATATACTTCTTATAAAAATAATAAGATTTCTTATAATTTACCTTATCTTTATAGTGAAAATTGAAGTATTTTAATATTAGAACCATAATAAAGGAAAATGATGGTATGTTATTTAAAAGATTATACCAAATTTTATGCATAAACTAGGTCGAACTGGGGTTTTACTGGGTTTTCTAGGGCCCCAGTGACTGGGTCTAGGTTGGGTCTGGGTTGGGTCCGGGTCGGGACTTTCGACCCAAAACCCAGTCTTGCGGAAGCCTAGGTAGAAGTCTCACAGATCAGCGTTTTGCTCCTTTGCTCTTTATCAAGCCACCTTTTTCAACTAGCTGACAGACACAAGAGCCCCCTTAAGACTTAAATTTGTCACCTGAATATAGAATACATCCTTTAAAAAAACGCTATCCTATTCACGTACAGCCTAGGCTTCTCAAGAAGGTGATCACAAACGGCCTCTAGCATCAGAGGGGTGATACTTCATCATCGTCCGACACGAGTTGGAGGCGCTCTGACATTTCCAAATTGGTGAAGATTGTTGCGGATGTTCATGATTGAACGCTCACTATACTCAGCTGCTTCAGCCATTTGTGATGTGTTCAGGAATTTGCCGAGTATCATGTTATAGATCATCTCGAGCTTTAATGGTGGGAGCCTTGACGCTATTTTGCGTAGGGACAATAGATGATGTAGGTGGAAGGCCTATAAGACAGTGACTGATGGGCAATGTTAGGCACCATGTAGAAATTATTTTCTCCAAGCTCAGCCTTGCTCACCCTTCTGCTCAGTGAGCAGATAAAATGACTTTTGGTTGGACGTGTGGGGGATGCTGGGGTATTGGGAAATGCACATGACCCTGAATCTCACCGTTCCCAGGAGCATAGTTGTTTCTAGAAGAACGATTTAAAAACTGTAGGCCCCCAATTATTACAAGCTAGGGGCAGAGTGACAGTAATCATACCAAGCACCCAACACAGGATGTGTGCCAGGCGCTTCGCATGATTACCTTAGAAGTCATTGATGCTAGATCATACGCTTAGTTTCTCCTAGCTGATTGACTACTGATTGGTTGCACAAGGGTTTTAAAGTATTAATTGATCACCAAAAAGTGCCTTGGTTCTGTCTTGGGTTAATTCCAGCTGGACATTTGTCTAATACAATAGTGGACTTGAATCACACATTCCATAAGACGCAAGCTCTACGTCGTAAGGTGTCATTCAACATGCATTTTTCCATTAAAATCTAGTGGCGATGTTACAATTCAATTCAGCTAGGAATACCTGGCGCATCTCATCAAGCTGCTCGGCGTAACGTTGACATCTTATGCTAAATTGAGAAATGTGATACACCAGCCAAAGAATGGATCTTTGTCTATATTGGGAATGCGACAAATATAGTCTATTGGTAAAAGAGGATGTTAAAATCCCGAATGGGATCGCCCGTTTTGAAATTTAGTGGCGCACAGTTATATTATGTTGGTTGGCAGCTCGAATGATCATTGTAACCTAACACAAGGGTATCCGCCACGCAAGGGGATTTAGGGCGAAAGGGGGTGTTTATCTGGAGGTTTTTCAATCAGAAGTCTATAAATATGTGAAGTTTGTGCACTGTTGGCAAGGCTAATGGGGCATCTAGTCCATCATTCCAATTTAACTCCAAATTCAATTGAGCCATGACGTTGACGAATTTCACAACAGATGCACTTGAGGGGCTCTGTACTCAGGAGCAGTTAGAGCTTCTGAATTCCATTGATACACTCCGATCGCAAGGCATCAGCCACTACGTCTCGCTCCCACAAATAATCGTATGCGGAGACCAGTCTTCCGGAAAAAGCTCCGTTCTCGAGGCGATATCCGGCGTGTCTTTTCCAGTGAAAAGCAGTCTGTGCACTAGATTCCCAACCGAGTTGGTTCTTCGGAAGAACTCGCAAGTGGGAGTTCGTGTTTCCATTGTCCCTCACCAATCGCGCAGTGAGGCCGAGCAGCATTCTCTCAGCAGCTTTTGCGAACAGCTTGATGGGTTCGATGGCCTTGCAAACTTGATAGAGAATGCAAAGGCAGCGATGGGGATATCCACCCACGGAAAAGCATTTTCTAATGACCTTCTGCGGGTGGAAGTTTCAGGCCCTGACCGGCCACATCTCACGATTGTCGACCTTCCTGGTTTGATCCACTCAGAAACACGACAGCAGTCGGCAGCCGATGTGCAACTAGTTCAAAATGTCGTTCAATCATACATGAGTGAGCCACGGAGTGTTATCCTCGCCGTCGTCTCCGCCAAGAATGATTTTGCAAACCAGATTGTCCTCCGTTTAGCGCGGGAAGCCGATCCATCCGGCAACCGGACATTAGGCGTCATCACCAAGCCTGATATGCTAGTCCCGGGATCTGAAAGTGAGGCTTCCTTTGTGTCGCTTGCTAAGAACCAAGAGGTAGAGTTCCGCCTTGGATGGCATGTGTTGATGAATATGGATTCGGAGAAAGGCCAGTGGAGTTCATCTGATCGGGATATCCAGGAATGGAAATTCCTCTCCCAAGGAATATGGGGAGACCTACCTCGATCTCTCGTGGGTGTGGATTCACTGCGACCCCGTCTGAGCAGCCTACTTCTTGGTCAGATTGCTGGTGAACTTCCAAGCCTGATCAACGAGATAAATACCAAAATAAACACCTGCAGGTTGCAGCTTCAGAAGCTTGGAGACCCTCGTGCGACACTAGATGAGCAAAGATCGTATCTTTTGCATATCAGTCAAGCGTTCCAGTCGCTAGTCAAGGCAGCCGTGGATGGCACTTACAACGAGCCTTTCTTTGGAGATGCAAAGACTGATGATGGTTACCAGAAGCGCATCCGAGCGGTGATTCAAAATCTGAATCAGAAATTCACGGGAAACATATCTCACCAGGGCCATTTCTACCATATCCTTGAAAGTGAAGAGCCTAGATCAATCTCCAAACGTCAAGTGCTTCTCAAAAGAGAAGAATACATTCAGCAAATCGAAACGCTCCTGAAAAAGACAAGAGGCCGAGAGCTACCTGGCACTTTCAATCCTTTGATCGTGAAAGATCTTTTCCAAGAACAATGCGGCCCATGGGAAGATATAACACGCGTCCACATTACTGCCTCGTGGGAAGCTGTAAGAGAATTTCTTCACCGTGCAATTTCCTACGTGGCGGATGAGGCTACGTCAAAAGCCTTGTTTGAAAAGGTTATTTTGCCAGCTCTAGAAAATGTACGCCATACATTGAAGAAGGGAAGCGAAGAGCTCCTCATGCCTCATCAATGTGGTCATCCTATCACCTACAACCACTATTTCACTGAAACACTCCAAAAAACTCGTTCTGATCGTCAAAAACAAATCTTGCGTAAAGCTATTGAATCATACTTTAATGTTGATACTCTTTCAACCTCCCACTTTCATCAAGACGTCGTCAATCTTGAAGGGCTTCTCAACTCTCTTGTTCAGACTACCATACCGGACATGACGCGTTTTGCATCCGAGGAAGCACTTGACTGTATGCTTGCCTACTACAAGGTACGTATACTGACCGTCTTCCTAGATTTATCTAGCTAACAGGTGTGATATCAATACCAGGTTGCACTCAAGCGTTTTGTTGATGACATTGCCACTGAAGTGATCGAAGTGAAGCTTCTGGGTGTAATTACTACACTTTTTACACCCATAACCGCATTCGATATGCCTAAAGAATTGATCGCACAAATCGCAGGTGAATCTGAAGAGAGCCAAAGCCGACGGGAACAGTTGAATAAAAAGTTGTGGATCCTCGGGAAAGGTTCGGAAACTTGCAAACGTTTCGTTGGCATCAGAGGCCTTGGTAAGAGAAGTCAGTCCTATTCAATACCTCTATTGACCGTGTCTATAGAGTCGAAAAACGAAGTGCAGGCTAGCCTACGAAACCATCGAGTTACATTACCTTCTAGCTCGATTGATGGGATTAATTCTGAACCTGGGTATGAACAGTCCAGATCATGCAGCCCGGATATACTAGAGCAACCTGTTGAGGATGAATATCCCTTCGAGCATCCCACAGAACCGGAGCCGTTGGAGGCACCCACTCCAAAGAAGGGTGGCAAAAAAAAGAAAAACAAGCCCGCCCATACACCTCTATATCCTGTCGATTCTCCCGTTGAGTCTTCCCCGGAATAGGAAATATGCACCCTAATGTTCGTATGCGTGATCCAATATGAGAAATATAGAAATTCCATGAAATCATTATTGTCTTCATATATGCGTTCTTTGAAGCATAAATAAATTGTAGTCTCTTCCCTCACCAAAATGGAGTTCCGATCTTACTTGAAATCTTTTCTATCGTTTTATTTCGAAATTGATTCAACTATTGATGACAGCGCAGATGATGATATTCTCTATCTAGAAGCAAGACTGAGAGAGAGAAGGAAGAGAAAGCAAGTGTGAATAGGATACTGAGATCCTATTTATACTGCCAAACATGATGCCATATAATGCATGTTTGATCTATAGTAAAATGCCGAAACTGATTTCGAGCGCGTCTGTAAACGAAAGCGATTCACCTCATCGCAGCGGGCGTCAAAAAGTAGACTGAAATGCCATTAAATCAAATATCAAAACAAACATTATCTATTCATTCAAACATTTTCCTCCATGCTTTATTTTTGAAATTTACCTTCAGTGCTCTCTTGAGATTCACCAGCGCGAGTAGCGTCGCTAATCGACCCGGCAGACGGAGAGGCGCCAGGATCTCCTTTCCCATCATTACTCTGCGCGGCTTCGATAATGACCTTTCTACCCCTAAGGGCGCGACAGACATCCCGGATCTGCTCAAATCCACCATCGATGATCGGATAGAAGATAGCAACGAGCATACTAAGCCAGAGCCAGATAATAGCAACAACAACCCAAGCGACAAAGAACTAGAACAGAAAACAGGGTCAGTCAACCAGAAACAGACCTGAGACATCCGAGCTAGAATCGTCATCACATACCTTCTTCCCAAAAACATAACCAGATCCATACATAGGCAATGGCCAAATAACCCAATGACCCAAAAAGGTCGCCACGGCCCAAAAGGCAGCAATCCGACCCCAGCGCTTCAGCTCTTTGTAATCCGGTCCAGCAACCCGGGCACCATCCTCCACACTGCCATTATGACTGTGAGCACGAGTTTCATGGTGATGAGCGGTAGTCAATTCACTGTCCAATTTCTCAAGAGAGAGCTTCTCCTTCTTGAAATCATCCCAGTCATAATTTTGCGGTCGGATAAGGGTGATCAAAACCGAGTATACGATAGGCGACAAGCAAGAAGCGACTGTGCCGTATAGACAGGGGAGGACTTCACCCGTGGAAGCGACAGAGACTTCCCCACTAAACTGCGATGCAGTTCCAAGCCAAACAGCCAAACCGGTTGCAAGGCCGAGGATTGGTGATAAGATTGCAGCTGCTTTACTCTGGCGTCGCCAAAGGATAGTGAATATCATTGGGAAGATTCCGGGACAGGTTACGACGCCTGTCACAAACGAGTAATGTTAGTTGGGGGACTCTTGGAAAGTATCTTGAAAGCGTACCAAGCATATAAAGCGTCCAGCCTAGATTGATCCCCACATAATGGAGCATTGTGCTAAACCCAGCCGAGAAAGCAGCAAAGAAAATAACACCGAAATGGCTGGCACGGATGAGATCGAGGTCCGTGGCCTTCTTCTTGAAGTACTCGCGGTACACGTCGAAACTGAGAATCGAGCTGACGGCGATGACCTGTGCTGAGAGAGTGGATGTGCATGCCATGAAAGTTATTAGAAGCACTGCCGCTGCGCCTCCTTTGCCGGCGATGGTGATGGCCGCGTATGGGAGGACCAGGCCGTTACTGACTTCTGTTGTTGTCATTCTCTGGATCAAATGTTAGATATGATATTCGATGTGGGTAACTAGACAAGACTTACCCGTGGGAAAGTTGGGAAATTGGGCTGGTTCTCAAGACCTAGGGCGACGGAGCTCATTACTGTTCCCAGACCCCATGGGATGGCGAAGTAGGCGATGCCGCCGATCGTGTACCCGGGTACTACTGCAGCGGGGGAAGCGGAGAAGGCTTTGATGAAGTAGCTTGTGTCCATCTGAGGTGCGTTAGAACATTGGGGAATAGAAGGTGGTGCAAGTTGTCCTGCTTACGATGACGAGGCCGAAATTTCCAAGTGTGTGGAGGATTCCAAAAAGGATTGCCTAGGAGAGCATTAGTCAATCACCAATTTCCCCAATCTCCCGTGTTTGATCTTACGCTCTTCGATGTCATTGTCAAATAAGTGCCATCCTGGTTGCCAGAGACTGGATGCCGTTGCGCCGCGGCCTGGACGAGCTCGAACAGATCACCCACAGAGCCGATCTGGTCAGTTGAGAAAGCTTTGACTGAGAAATAGCATGCGATGATCATAATTATAGCCGTATGGAAATAGTCAGTGAGGAAACTAAATGACTGTTAGTGGATATCTCCCAGGTTTGACTAGACAAAATGCTCACGTTGCCTTGATACCTCCAACAAAAGTATAGACCGTCACCCCGACCGGTAACAAAAATGTCGCAGCGATGATATGCATCCCAGTGCTAGATTTGTTAGCCGACGAACATCCAATGACTGAAGGGATCTTACACAGCGGTGATGACTGCGGCGGCACCCAGCAGCATATTCGCACAGGCAAAGATATTATTCACCAGGCAGAGTATCATAAACACAATGTGTGCCACATGTCCTTGAATATTGAAAACATATCAGCAGGAGTATGAAGTCGGGAGCATAAAGGCAACTGACCGTATCGAATCCGAACGACTTCTAGCGATGTATGGGCTTCGGGGATCTTTCGCTTGCAGGATATTCCCAACAGCGCAAAAAATACGATCATTGGACTGCAGCCCGCTGCAAACCAGAAGGGGCCTGCCACACCATAGTCATATCCGACAAAAGCGGAGCCGAGTAGCGCGGTTGACCATAACCATGACTGGAACAGTCAGTTGGAATCTAGGGGACCTGAGGGTTGAGGAACGCACCGAGATGACGGCCGATGCAGTTAGGCCTGTGCGAATAGTGCGATTTGCAGTCATGAACCTATTATAATTAATATTGACTGGCATCACAGGATTGCGGAGAATCAAAGTGCATACATTTCGGTTTTTTCGTTGTCTTCTCCGGTGGTTTTCTTCAATATTCTCGTGATAAGCATCATTACTGCTCAAAATCAGTGGTGAACTTCACAATCACTCTAGCGCAACTAACCCAGTGCTATAATCACACCGATAACGACCACTACGACATATCCAACCGCCTGAGATAGTGGCGGCTGAACAGTCGAAGGGCCATCACGGGCCAAGATAGACATTATAGAAGGCTCAGAGCCCACTGCTCCAAGAGAATATTGGAATATAATAGGGTGGCGAAGTATTATAAGACTCAGGTACAGTAAATTGATAGATGAAGATAATATGGCTATGTTGCAGAAATGTTTCCAAGTACACGGAACAGGGACTATGCTTAAATGATATCTGCAAGATTTACTAAATCCAGGGACAGTCCTTCCGCCTTCAAGATCCCAAACTCCTAAGGGCTGATAGGGCCCACAATGGCTTGATTTGTGCTGGCGATGAGGTGCTCGCGGAAGACGAGAAGGATTTTAGGTTTTGATCCAAGTGATAGGTTCATGTAGAATACCCCTGCACGATCCTTAACAACGCGTTCAATATTGTTCTAGCCGAGCTGAAAAGATCTAACATGCAAAACTTGTCGTTCAGTATGCATTTTGGTGCATGACGGGTGAAGTGAAGATATCTAGATGCCCCTCTACTAGTACAACACAACAAGTGCAAAGCCCAGACCATCAAGTAACCAATTATTGGGGCCGCAAGCAATATCACAGACGAATCGCGTGGATAACTCAAAATTTCAGCCCCTTCACAGGCCAATTATAGCCAAATGGTTAGCCGGCGACATGGGCCGGAGGAAAGGGGGACCGTCCGGAATCACACGAAGGCAAGAAAGACCCAACTGGATGAACAACGCAAACTATTTTCCTCTCGGGCGAGAGCAACTCTCATTACCGTTGAGTACGCATATCTCTGTCGAAAGTGTAGCTGAGTAGCCAATAAAAGGGCTTACAGAGGCATTTCGTGCCCGGGATGATCCCGCACGCCATCGGGCTCCACAACGATGCTATATCCTCGCTGAATGACGCACGCGGGGGATCTGTTTCGGCATGTTCATTATAAGTAAATAGTGCCCCTCATTGTGCGGGAAGCTCAAGTTGCATATTATTTTCTAGAATTTATTGCTGCAGTGTCTCTTAAAATGTCTGCTCAAGCGTCAGATACGAAGCCTCGCAAGTCGCTCATCCTCAATGCCTTTGTTGAGATGTGTAGGTAGAGCTTCGATAATACAGATACAACCTCTAACAGCTGCTACAGGTAGTGGCCACCAGTCACCGGGACTCTGGCGCCATCCCGAAGACGAGTCGCATCGCTTCAATGATGTTGACCACTGGGTAGAGTTGGCACAGCTACTTGAATCAGCCAAGTTTCATGGAATTTTCATCGCGGATGTCCTAGGTATGTTCGATACAAATTAATCAGTTATGAGCGAAGGATTATAGCTAATCCTACTACAGGAGGATATGATGTCTACAAAGGACCTAGAAACCTGGACCCGGCAGTCATCTCCGGTGCACAGTGGCCAGTGAACGAGCCATTGGCTGTTGTTCCAGCAATGGCTGCGGCCACAAAGAATATTGGATTCGGAGTCACGGTCACAACAACTTACGAACAGCCATATCACCTGGCGAGACGTTTATCTACCGTTGATCACCTTACAAAAGGACGGTATGTGCATCGGGTTCTGGTTGAGAGAGCATGTCGCTAATGAAAATGGCCCAATAGTCTGGGATGGAACGTGAGTAGCACAGATTGCAATCTCATCTTCAGCACAGATACTGACCTTACTCGTAGGTCGTAACTGGATACCTCGATTCCGCCGCCCGTAACATGGGTCAAGCAGAGCAGCCACATGTAAAGCCTCACACTCCCTATCCCAATCTCTTACACTATGACTGACAATCCACAGCACGATGATCGCTACCTCCTTGCCGAAGAATACATCAAAGTAACATACAAACTCTGGGAATCCTCCTGGCGCCAAGATGCTGTTATTCGTGACCGCGAGCGCGGCATCTACACTGACCCAGCCGGCGTACGCCAAATCAACCACGTTGGCAAATACTTCAACGTTCCAGGACCCCATCTCTGTCAGCCCAGCCCACAGCGCACACCCGTCATCTTACAAGCTGGCACATCTAAGGCTGGCAAGACCTTCGCGGCGCAGCATGCGGAAGCAATCTTCGTGGCCGGACACAGCCCGACCGTCGTGGCGAAGAACGTGAAAGAGATCCGCGAGCTGGCGCAGAGTGAGTTTGGACGTGATCCGCAGAGTATTAAGTTCCTCGCGCTTCTGTGTCCGATTTTGGGTAAGACGGAAGAGGAGGCTGTGGAGAAGTTCAAGTATTTCCGCAGCCTGGGGTCAATTGATGGAGCACTTGCGCTATTTGGTGGCTGGACGGGTATTGATTTGGATACTTATGAGGACGATCAGGAGTTGCGACATGTTGAGAGTAATGCTATTAGGTATGTGGCCGTGTCTCTGGGTTTGAACCGGAACTAAGATTCGTGTACAGATCTGCCGTTGAGGGCTGGTCAAAGGCAACCCCCGAAGTGGAGAAATGGACCAAGACCACTGTTGGCCAGCACATCACCGTGGGAGGCCTGGGTGCTACGCCTGTTGGCACAGCGTCTCAAGTTGCTGATCAGATGGAGCGGTGGGTACAAGAGGCCGATGTAGATGGATTCAACCTGGTATGTCATGAGAGTATTAATGTATACGGAGATGAGCAACTTGGTGACTAACATCACTCTCACAGGCATACGCAATCAAACCAGGCTCTTTCAAGGATATCATCGACCTTCTTATTCCCGAGCTGCGCAAGCGCGGTCTGTTCTGGGATGATTATACCGTGCCTAAGGGAACATACCGTGAGAACCTTTATTCCCAGCCTGGCCAGTCGGGACCGCGCGCAGATCACCCTGCTTCGAAGTACCGGTGGAATGCGGGCGTCGATGCCTCCGATGCTCATATCCCCGAGAACTGATCGTTGTATTTGACATGATGGAAAGGTCGAGCTATGGATTGGCTCATAAAATTCAAGTATATAACATTAGACCAATTCAATATTTCTCAAAATAAAAAGGCAGGAAAACTTACAAAGGTAGAGGAGTCGAGATGGCCACTGTCAGTGAATGGGTCGTCCCCACACGACCAGATGGTTTTGAAGAACTAAGGGAAAGCGAACAAAAACAAATCGATGACAATCTAGAGAGTGAGACTCTTCACAAATACTACGAAGCACAAGTGTATAAGCGTGCACCACAACATTGGGCAATCCTCCAGCAAAAGGTAGTCCCAATCATCCGGAAACCAGTATGGCTTGCTACCGGGGCATGGGAAAATCGTGACCTCTTTTTCCTTCGTCAATCACTCATGGAACTGGTGGCATACTGGGATGATCTTTTCCCTGATATTCCATGTCCAATTGAATTCAGCGATGAGGATGTCGAGCTTCAGGCAAAGGAACAAGAAAATATCGATGGTGTCGGGCAGATGTTGAGGATGTTTCGGGACCAAGCTGTACTCCCGGTGGATGGCATGGTTGACCCCAAAGACTTTGAGGTCGCCCGTGAGAATTGCCGCAAATTCAAAGATATCTTCGTGGAACTGGGGAAGGATGACGCTGAGAGGGAGCTGTTCCGGAACCTATGGCCTTATCAAGAGTCTGAGGCCGGGGTTTTGCCCAGTAGCCACCGCGGCGGTTGAAGATGCTATGCTCGGCATTTAACAAAGAGAACACAAGTTGACTTATTTTTGTGTCTCATTTTGACTTTGAATTCCACTCCTACCAGCTGTTTTGAAGAACTTATATACATCCAGCAGAAGTGTCATTCACAATGAGACCATAATGAAGCGCGATATATATCTTGAGGCTACACCGCTAAAATTTTCAAAAGCATAGAAGCAAGCGTCAGCAAGAGTAGCGACTTTGAGGATATGGTTATTCTTTTATCGCATACGGTGAACCTACGAGCAGAGTTCCGCACTGCCATACAGGGGATGTTGAGGAGCTTTTTGGTCGCGTCGCATACAAGCTTAGGAATATGATTTAGTTCAATCAATGAATTATAACCAATTTTAGTACAGAAACCCGTAGGTCAACTGCATGTAAGGCCCAGGACCTGTACTATGGACGCCAAGAAAATGCAAATTTTGTACACGATCATAACAGCAATTCTAAGTCAACATATCATCAAGACGCTCACCGAGCACCTTCTCAATCTGCTTAACCCACTTGCGAACCTCTCTCTCAACGCTCTCATCCTCATCTTCCATAAGCTCACTGATGTAAGGCAACATCTCGGGCAGAAGTGCCAGCCACTCCTCACCCAGATGCTCGGTGAGGGCCTGTTCGGTCTTCAGAGCAGCGAGACGGGTGTGGGCGCTGTCACCGCCGGCGGAGCGGGCGTTTGGTGCGGTGGAAGGACGGAGGTACTTCATAAGTGCCGAGTTCAGCTCCTTGTGGTTATCAGTGGAGTCGGCGGCGATGGCCAGCTCTGTAATTGTGGGCACGACATCGGCAATGACCATGTTGGAGGTGGTTGTGCTCGTAGCGTGGGCGAGTTGGGAAATGAGAGGACCGGAAATGCTGGCGAGGTGGGATGGGCTTTGCCAGAATTCTACGAGATGTGTTAGCGGACATGTTGAGGGCAATTGAGATAAAGGAAACGAACCATCTTGGTCATGCTCGAAGGACTTGCGGAGCATGCGAAGGGCGGCCAACCAAAGCGACTTCTGGGACTTGGAAGGACCAGTTGTGCTCAGGACACTGACAACATTCTCCAAGATATAGCTGGAGTATCCGGTGACGATGGACTAAGAAGGATGTTAGCAAGAAGAACAGGGCGTAAGAATTTGCCATAGAAGCATACCTGAAGAGTGCCGAAGAAGACCTCGAGGAACTTGTAGAAAGTAGTGAGACGCGAGGTTTGACCCTCCTCGTCCTTGTTGGAGACACCAGTGGTGGCCCACTCGACGAACTTGAGGAAGATGGGGCGGAACGTGCTGTCGTTCAGCTTATAGATCATCTTGATCGTGACGTTGTTAAGCGCAGCTTCGGCCTCATCAATAGCAGAAGACTCAAAGACAGCCTTGTCGCCAAGGGCAATCTGCTCACGACGGAGATCGAAGGACTTGAAAAGGATCTTGGTGAGAACGCCGATATTCTTGGAAATAGCCGACTTAGGGTGCTTCTCAACTGCGATGGTGACCACTTCCAAAATCTCATTGACAGCAAGTGGGCCGGCCGCGACGGCGTGCTGCCAGTTGCGGTCAACAGCGCCGAGGGTCGCGGCAACATCAACCTTGCGAGCCAACAGTCGCAGGGATTCTTGGCGACCTTCATCACTGCTCTCCTCAATGTCCGCGTTAGCAGACTTGAATGAGAGGAGCAGGATCTTGTCCAGATGACCAGCTGAGATCATGAATGGTAGGTGGACGAAGAGGGCCGAGAAGAGCGTGAAGACGGCGTCGTGGAGACGCGAGTTCTCCTTGCCGGGGATGAGACTCAACTCGAGCAATTCCAACGAACGCTTGAGTGTGTCTGGAAGGGCAGGGATCATAGCTTGACCGAGAACTTCGGCCATAGAGGCCAGGCACAAGATACCCATGTAACGAATGCGATCATCGGATTGGCCGAGACAAGATTCACTGGCAACCACTCTAGCTGCAGCAATGACCTTAGATGGGTCCTTACGACCGTACTTGTCGGTAATGCGGTCAATACATGAAACAGCGGCATGCTTGAGCAGGATATCCGGCGATGATTCCACGATGGTGACCAAAGTAGGCAAGAAGTCGAGCACACGGATCTGAGAAAGGTTGTCGCGCTCAGGAGTCTGGCGGAGGCGAGTCTCAAGCAGACGGAGAACCTTGCGGCGGAGTTCGTCATTGGGACCCTGGAGGAGAACTTCGATGGTATCAAGGAAGTCAACAAGGGACAGAGTGCTGAACAGAGCACCGAGAACCTCACCACAAGCCTGGCTGACTGGCTTGATGCTCTGCACAGCCTCGCCGATGCCAAGAACCTGCTCAAGGACACGAGAGAAGCAAGCACGGGACAGATCGCCAACATCGCCATCGGACTCGAAGGCACTCTCAAGCTTAGACTTGAGAGAAGAGTGCTTGAACAAGTGTGCAAGGTCGCGGAGGAGATCAACGCAGATGCTCTGGGGATCGCGGCCATCGTCGCTGCCAATTCCAAGAAGAACCTGGGAAATGGTGGGCTTGGCCTTGAGAGCATCGCTGACAAGGTTCAGGTACTTGCTGTATGTGGTAAGCTCCACAACAGGTGTAGCATCCGAGACCAGACCAGTCATAAGGGTGAGGACATCCTTATCGGTAGAGTAACGGTTAGCGAGCATTGCTAGAACAGCGAACAAGAAGTCTTGCGTGCCAAGCTTGCTGATTAGAGCATGGAATAGTCTGAGGCGACGGTGCGAGGGAATATGTTCAAAGGCCGCAGTGAAACTGAGAAGCAACTCAGAAGTTCCCGAGACAACGTCTCTCTTCTGGTTACGCAGAGACTGAATGAGAGCAGGCACGACTTGATCGATGGTTTGATCAATGACAGACACAGAATAATCATCATCCTTGCGAAGAACAGAAGTACCCATGAAGGTGAAGATGGGCATGACGCTGTGGAGAACCAGCTCAGGCGCAATGACAGACAGGCTTCCCACGAGGAGAAGAGCGCCATTTTGAACCTGCGGGCTGTCTGTTGTTCGCACACAATCCACTACTAGGTCAGCCCTGATGACAGATGTATCAAAGAGTGGCTTGACAGATTCTTTAGACTTGTTCACAATAGCCAGGAGACTTCCCAAGGTCAAACTGAGGAGGTAGCTCATGCCGGACTGGATCTGAGACTTGAAGTGATGAAGAGCAGCAAGAGTCTGGAAAAGTCCACCTGCCAGCTCAGGGTGGGCTTCAGGCGAGGAGCTGTCCACAATCTCCAGAATGAAAGTCATCTTGTCCATCAACTTGCTCAATTCTGCCTCGTCCTTGACTGTCATAGCAACCATGTTATTTTGGCTTGTACGTCTTCGCTTCGGGGCAGGGCCAACAGACTCGACGTCAGTGATAGACACAGGAATCTTCTGGACAAATTGCTCGAGGACAGCGCCAGAAAGCTCCACAGTGCGAAGGACATCACGGCAGTTGTTTGATAAAGAAGGATTGGCTGAATCTCCCAGAGAGATATCGAGCAATTTCTCGGATGCTGCCAGTTGACGGTCTTCAGGGATTTTAGTCCAAATGAGTTTGATTTGACCAAAGCAAGCCGCGGTAAAGGCTGGGCGCAAGGAATCACCAGAGCTGACATTAGAAAGCAGAACATTAACAGCGTCCTTGTCTTTGGATGTGACAATGGCAGCGATAAGACGCTCTGTCTCAGCTTCCGCAATGCGCTCCTTACTACAAATTTCTTCGACTTCCTTTTCGCTCAAGCGACGCCATTCTTCAAGAACAGGAAGAAGTTCGCTAGTAAGAGTTGCAGTAGAAACCTTCTCAACACAGTTAATCATCTTTAGCAAAGCAACCTTGGGCGCAAAGACAGGCATTTTCACAACATGAGAGCAGAGGAAAGTGAAGAGACTCAGTCGGAGAGACTTCTTTAGTTCGGATGCACCCGAAGCTTCAGACAAAACATTGCCACGGAGGGTGGCCTCCACCGTCCTGCCAATATGGCTAGAGTCAAGAATAGTCTCCTCCAAGCCTGGGAGCAGCGCACGCTCCAGGACCTTGAGTGAATCCTTGACAGACAACCAAGCAACACCCGTAGAATGCTTTCCCTGGCCATAGATTGTGTCATAAGCCCATGGCTTGGAGCTCTCACTGGCCTTAGAGTTTTTGTACAAAGATCCAACAATAGCCAATACTGAAGCTGTTTCCCGACGAATCCGCTCAGAGGGATCGGAGAGGGCAACGAGCAGGAAGGGCAACAATGACTGAGGATCAAATGTGGCAGGTGCTGACGAGAGCACGGACGAGATGATGTTCAAAGCAGCGATCTTTGTGCCGATTGGGTAGTGGCCAGCAACCACTCGAATGAAGAACGATAAGTATTGAGGAGACTTAGCGGCCTGAGGTTTGCCCAGGATTGGCAAGTTGGTGAAAAGCTCGAGCTTTTCCTCAGAGTCTACAGCCAGTGCAAAGACCCGCACCAGGTTGTCAAATTCGATGATGGATTGTTTGGCAAGGAACGAAGATGGGAACAACGGCTCTTTGACCAAAGACTCCAACGCTGGTGTGAAAGCATCCAACTCTGGCTGTTCGTCTGCATCGATCATATCTATATCTTCGGTAGCGGTGACCGCAACGGGAGCCTCGACAACAGTTTGGAGGTTGTGTTCTAGTGCCGAGATATTGAAGGAGGACCCATTCAAAGTCTTCTGGAAAATGGGTTGAAGGGTTTCAGACCGGTTAAATGCTTGAACTAGCTCGGCGAGCTGGGTCTGAGCGTCCAAAGACATTCCGCGGGTCTCATCTGCGTTAGAAGCCGCCTCAAGAACTAGGCCAATGGCTTTGCCAATCTCGCCTTGACCAAGCATGTTGCGTTCAAAGATTGATGCTAAAATCGCAAGACGAGAATTGTCCTGGGAATCAAGATCAGCTAAGCAGCCCGCAATAATTCCAAGGAGCAGGTTGGATGTCTGATATTGCGCGGCAATTTCAGAGATCTGGTTGATAGGGCTTTCGAGCCGCAAGATGCTCTTGAAGACCTTCTTGGGAATTGTAATGGCTGGCTTTTGTTGAGCAAGAACTGACAAGCAAATCAGACCAGATGTTTTTGTATCCTCGGTCCAAGAGCCCACGACACTCTCCATAAGACCATCAATCACTTCGTTCGAGAGGAATGCTTTCTGGGCCAACACAACGCAGATCATGTAACAACCCACAATCAACTCTGAGACCTTTTTCATAGTGAAAGCCGAACTGAGCACCGGCAAAACTCGCAGAAGAATGTCCTCATGCTTTTGCTTCTCGGCCTCTCTTCGCCCCGAGCGAGCACCATCCAACATTGTGGCAACAGCTTCTGTAACAACTCCCGCCCAAAAAGCGAGCAAGGCATGGCTTTGTGCTTGTTGTTTGCATACCTTTAGAACGTATGCGTTTAATTCGGAAAAGAAGGCCTTGTTTGTCGCCGCACTGTGGACGAGCGGGTGTCTTGGCGGGTTAATGAGACCTTTCTTGTATGGGCTAAGTATTTTGAATGTTGGTGTAAGACGCTCGGGAAGAATTGATAGAAGATTCAAGAACAGTGGTGTAGTGTGATACGGCAAAAACGTCAACAATACGGCCGTCGTATTATACTCGTGAACCCTACTCTGACAGTTAGCTACCATTTCTCACGATCTCACAATCATCATCATCTAGTTTCATTCCCCATAATTCATATTCCTTACCTGAACCTTCTCACAAGCCAATCCACAGCTTTGACCGCAGGACTCAGCTGTAGTCTGCCGCCAACCAAAGCCAAGAAAGCTTCAATTGCAACATCCAGTTCCTTGTTTTGCTGTACATTCATCTCTGTACGGTCCTCTGCCTTACTCTGCTCGCTGAAGATTGTGCGATCAAACTCTGCGAACCGGGGGTCCAGCGAGCAAAGCTCCCTGAATCCATCATAACAAATATCATAGATTGCATCAAAGTCCTGAGTGCCGGCGACCTTTTTGTCGAAAATAAGTGACTGTGAGTGTGACACCCTTTGTGCTTTGAGATCAAGTTCATGTGTCGACTTGGCCGCAATTTGCGACAGCTGCGCGGCGAGAGACGAAGCCATCGTGAAGTCTCTTTCGGCGGACTGTTCGGCGGTTTCTCGTGTTGTTTTGTATTGCTTCTCACTCAATTGCGCAGTGACCCATATCCCTGATACTGTCAAGACTGGACTTTCCTTATCTCCAAGAACCTAGGGCAAACGGTTCAAGCAACTTGAGGTAAGTCTAGACTTTGTTTGATGTTCCGCTGCAAGCAAACGGTTGACTTTTTTTTTCTGCCAATAAGCCCGACCGCTCCGGGGAATAGTTCTTCCGTGTTATCAGCCCCCCGGCGTGACTCGATAAGAAAGCTCGAGTCACCACGATGGACTCACCTGGGTCACAGGTTAGTTAGCCATCATTAGCGTTCAGTAGATATCAAGACCAGTCTGACAAGTAATATAGGGTGCTCCTCGATTCTCCAGCTTCAAACGTCCCGCCCCTGACACTCCTCGACCTCCTAGGAGAGAGCCTGATTCTCGCCGTCATCGCTCACGCCCTTACGAGCGCCCAGACCAGCATGTATCCTCGCGCATTTCTCATTCCGGAAGAAACCGTCGAGATACTCGCAATAGGGAATCAACAAATGGAAAAAGTGACACGCGCTTGAGTGAGGAAACAAAAAGCGATGTAAACACTGAGAGTGAGGAACATGAGATCGTCAAGTTTGTCATCGACGTCCGAGGTGATGGTGACATTACCCGTTACGGCGCCGATAAATACGAGGTCCCTCTGTATCACCGCAGTGGAAGTGGCTTTGTACTCGGCCTACCAGATTATCGTATTGACTATGAAACCCGACACGATGACGCCCTTGTTCTTGTACGCAACGACGCAGCCCTAACAACTAAACCTAAACCTCTCTCCACTACGGCTCCTGCTCCATGGGCTCGCGATGCTCCCATCCATGTTCAGCCTGATAATACATTGGGCTTCACAGAGGGCGTCGAGCATGTGCTTGATTTTATTTCCACATCAGCCCCGGCCCAATCTGGCTTTGCAGCTATTGCCACCAATGGTGATGATGAATCAGGCTCCCAGTTCTTCCGTCCCCTCAGCACGGTCGAAGAAGAGGCCACTACTGAGAGCTCCAATGGAGACCAAACTCCTCGCATTGCTGGGGATCTTGAGATCATGCGACGCAATGCTGAGTTGCAACGTGCAGTGACGGATAACCCTCATAATATCAGAGCATGGATCCGTCTTGCTGAGCACCAAGAGATTGCTGCTCTTGGTGCCATATATGATAACCGTCCTCTCAACCATGCTGAAACCAAACTTGTGGCGAACGATAAGATTCATATTTATGATAGCGCCATTAAAGCAAATTCCGAGAGTCCCAATCGTGAAATCTTAGTGTTGCGTCGCATGGAAGAGGGTGCGAAAATTTGGGACATCCCCAAACTCACAAAGGAATGGGAAGAAGCCCTCTGTTATCATTCTGAATTCATTCGTCTGTGGATTGAGTATCTTGACTACAGTCAGTCTGACGCTCAGGATTTCCAATTCAACGAGTGCTTTAAGGCCTATGTTTACTGTTTGAAGCTTCATGCAAGTGTTGGCTTTGGTCCGCAAAAAGCTCACATTCGAGCTTACCTACTGCTTCGTTTGACACTATTTCTTCGGGAATCTGGACACATGGAGCTCGCTGTCGGTCTCTGGCAAGCAGTGTTGGAATTTGTGATTTTCATACCCGATCGTTTCTCAGACAATAAAGAACTTGCTTTTGAAGAATTCAAGACCTTCTGGGTGCCCGAATACACGAAGATTGGCGAGCCTAATTGGAACCCCTGGAAAGGCGATCCAACTGCCCGTGCTCCTGTCGACAGGCATTCTTTCACTCTCTCGGCCGATTTGCCTAATCTGTTCGGAAGCTGGGCATCTGCTGAAAGAGAACGAATGATCCAAAATCGTATGCCCTCACATTATTTTGATGAGTCCAAAGAGGATGAGGCTTTCCGGGTGATCCTTCTCCAGGACAGCACGCAGATACTGAAATATTTCCGGGATATGGATGATGGCATGGGCTCGTTGGTTGATGGGTTTTTGCAGTTCTGTCACCTGCCCCATTTGACATTCCCCGCGAATGTGCAAACCAGTCGTTTATGGGTGGGCGACAGCTTCCTACGAAATGAATACATGGATGACCCTCGGAACACAATCGCTGGCTGGATCAATTTTCATCAACACAGCGCAACCACCACCATTGAGCCGTTCGCCTTCCCTCACCACACGTTCATCCATACCACTGACACACTCTTTGCCGATCCAAAGCATTGGTTCTCCGCTCTGACCAAGTGGGCTGCGAATGCGTCCCATAAATCCTGCATCATCAGCTCCGACTTCGTTCTATTGACGCTCTATTCCCTTGTTGAAGCCTTCAATGATAGCAATCTGGCTGAATACGCCATTGCAGTATCATTTGCATGTGACAAGGATCTAGGCAGAAGATATGGCAAGAGACTGTTGAAGGAGCAATCATCAGATCTGAGACTTTACAATGCCGTTGCACTCATGCATTGGCGAATTGACGATCATGACACTGCCCACAAGGTATGGTCAACAGCCTTGACCATGAGCCAAAGTTTCGCTCCTAGCGAACTTATTGACTCTGTGCTCTTATGGAGTTCGTGGATATGGGAAGTGCTCCATTCGGGTCAAAATGAGAAAGCATCATATCTGCTCCAGGCCATGCCCTTTAATCGAGTCCAGATGCTAGCCTATGACACAGCTGATTCTTTCGAGTTTAACAATATTAGCATCGTCAGACTAAAACGCGTACGTTTTCAAAGCCCATATAAGTGACTCTCACGCTAACTATCTACAGTTTTTGTCTGAAGGTCAGGATAGAGCGTTGGAGTCTAGAAAACTCCAAGCCTACACAGCCTATACTGACTGCTACGCTCTCATCCGGTATCTTATGGGTGCATCATTAGGCCGAATCTTGGAGGCGTACGATACGGCTGTTCATGCTGTTGAGGAGTTACCAAGGAGTGAAAGGGATCACAAGACCTTCGGTCGTGAATTACTACACCAAGCCCGAGCGAGGCTCATTTATCACTACGTCAATCGTCAAAGTGGCCAATTCAGACCCGCCGACGTGCGCAACGCGTTGTTGAGCAGTATCCAACGGTGGCCTCATAACACCATGTTCTTATCTCTCTACAAATGGAATGACGCTCGGCTGCAGCTGACCGATCGGACTCGCGACATCTTCGACGTGACTATTGGAGCAAGTGCCAGAGGCAATCCAACCTCCACCAGGCCCAATCGTATCTCTCGCGCCCCTGTCACGACCCACCTGTTCAACATTTACAGTGAGCTGGGTCGTCCTCTCATGTCGGGGTCAACCACGCATTCAATTCGGGGAGCCTTTGAGCGAGCGATCGCCTACGCGGTGATCCCGGCCAGGAAGAGTAGCTCTGAGCTGATAAGCTCAACCTCCGCACACAACAATATCACGCTCTGGAAGCTGTACTTCCTCTTTGAACTGTACGCGGAGTTCGATGTCCACCGCGCCCGCGAAGTCTTCTTCCGTGCTGTACGCTCCTGCCCCTGGTCAAAGGAGCTGTACATGCTTGCCTTTGAGCACCTCCGGGCTGATCAGACCAGCCGCCTGCCGCCCTGCCGCCTCAATCCCCAGGCGGAGGGGAACCCTCCGGGGTTCGATACTGCAGAGCTTCGAGCTCTCTATTCAGAGATGCGCCGCCGTGGACTGCGAATCCACCATCACGTGGAGGATTTCTGGGCCCACAAAGGCGAAGAGAGTGAGGTGTGAAGCACCTCAATTGCTATGAATTCTTAGTGAGTGGATGTGAGAGGGTGAGGGGGGGTGAAGGAAAGGGGAGGGAAGTGGGGGGGGCCTAACAATGCGCAGGTGAAGGGGGTGATCTCAGACCCCCTTCACGTACATGTAACAATAATGTCAATTTTAACTGAAAAGTGAACTTGCTGCGTTCGGACACAGTACTCGTAGCCATAAACGTAAATCTCCTGCCGTACAGCAGTCAGGAATCTTTGCTCCACATCCTCGTGCACTCAATACGTCAAACCCTCTAGAGTCAACTACCCAGAGACTGCTACTCATAACCGTCGAGTATATAACAATATCACTATAACCGGTTGTGTTTGAGGATGTTCTTATTCCTGCACTAAAAAGAGGATCTTGAAGACCCCCAAAAAAGACAGTTCGAGAAGCCTCTTCTTTTGAGGTACTGTAGGTATCATTTTCCTCTAATGCTAAGCATATACCCTTATGTTTGGAATTATCCTCCGATGAGTAGATTAAAGAGGATTTAGTACATTGGGTGACCATAGTAGCCCTCAAAATTACTCCAAAGCAGCTGCCTGTTCTTGAATTTGGGTCAAGCGCTGGAAGACCGACAAGCGGAGGAAAGTACAGCCGTCTTGTAATAGTTTGGGAATGAGCGGCAGCCATAAAATGTAATCTCTTGGAGCATTGATATATCTATGGGGATGTAGGATCATGGTGTCTCGCTAAAAAATCGGTTCTCAGGCCTCGACAGACCAAAATGTTCGCGCAGGGTTGAACCGGTGTACTCATTGCGGAACAGACCCCTTCGCTGGAGCTCTGGAATCAACTTATCGGTGACCTCCTCTAGACCTTGGGGCAGAAAGGGGAATGTGCATGTGAATCCATCCGAAGCCTCTTCACGCAACCAGATCTCCATTTCATCGGCGATATCGCTGGGCGAGCCAAGGAAAGCCAATCCTGAATATCCACCATATCGTTGCGCAAGTTGCCGGATTGTGAGTCCCTCTTGCTTGGCCAGCCTCTCGACCGACTCTCTTGCCGTTTTGCTCGCATTTGACTCCGGTAGGTCCTCCGGCAACGCACTATCCGGATCAAGATTGCTAACATCCACCCCAAGTGAGATCGACAGCGAGGCAATTGCACTGTCGTAGTGCACCAAGCTATCCAATTTGAGCCTCTTCGCCTGAGCATCCTGCTTATTGTCCCCGACAATAATCATTGCCGCAGGTAAAATCTTCAACTGATCTCTCTTCCGACCCGCTTTCTCCACTCGTCCCTTGATATCGGCATAAAGTGCCTTAGCACCATCAATATCCTTAGGACTGCAGAAGACAACCTCGGCAGTTTCAGCCGCCAGCTGTCGCCCAGGCTCGCTCTGGCCTGCCTGTACAATAACGGGCCATCCCTGAGGTGGTCGAGCAATATTCAATGGACCCCGTACCTTCAACTCATCGCCAACATGGTTAAGCACATGCAACCGTGCAGGATCAAAGTACTCCCCAGTCTCAACATTGCGAGTGAAGGCATCATCGGCAAAACTATCCCATAGCCCCGTCACAACATCATAAAACTCACGCGCACGTTTGTACCGATCACCGTGGGCGAGATGCTCATCGAAGCCGAAATTGTGACTTGACTCCGGGTTCCCGGTAGTGACTATATTCCACGCCGCTCGACCGCCACTCAAGTGGTCCAAACTGGCAAATCGCCGAGCAACATGATACGGCGCATCGTAGGTTGTACTTGCAGTTGCAGCGAGCCCGATCTTCTCCGTAACAGCAGACAGAGCCGATAGCAGAGTAAAGGGCTCGAAGGAGGTAACTGTGTGACTGCGCTTGAGAGCCTCGACGGGCATGTTCAGCACAGCCAGATGATCGGCCATGAAGAAGGCATCGAACTTTGCGGCTTCGAGCTTTTGGGCAAAGTGAGCGATATGTTTGAAATTAAAGTTCGCGTCCGGGTATGAGCCTGGGTATCGCCATGCACCTGTGTGCAGGGAAACTGGTCTCATGAAAGCTGTGAGATGTAGCTGTCTGTTTGGCTTTGTGTCTGTCATTTCGATTTCTGGTTTGTGAATTTCCTCTCCTAATTTCGTTAAATCTCTGATGGAAATAGTTGAGTATCCAGATCACTGTTATATACCCCGCTTGTAGGTCGAGATGATATTTCTAATTTCTAATCCGCGATTTCTAAGCCTTCGCTCAGTTCGGGGAGATATGGCGTGCTAGTCCTCCACTCCTCGGTGTCCAATTGTTTCAACGCAGATAGATCTAATTGAAACTATATATATTTAGCTTGTTATACTCTGAGTGTATGATTTTTCATAGCCTGGGATTTATATTTCTCAACAATGGCGGTCTTGATAGGTGCAATTAGCAGAAATAAGACGTCAAAAAGAACATTTAGAGAGATTACTCGGAGGATAACTAGAAAGACCACTCAAAAGACCACTCAAAAGATACGTTGATTACAGTCGGGCTGTTAGCACTTGAGCTCCGCTCTTCAGTATTATATCCAATAGCCCTTTGCTAGACTAACTATGTCTATAGGTCTTGATGCAATGAAAGACCTACTTTTATCTACCATAAACCATAAGTCTATATTCTATGGACTTTAGTAGTAAGCTATATGGATTTATGAACATCCATGTCTATAGACATAAACTGAACATCGAGTTCTAGCAATTCCATGTGGCCATTCATCCGTTTGGTATACCTATACCCTCAAGATGTTTGAACATCAACATTAGATGAAAAGAGGAATATTTCCTGGTGATGCTGTATGTTTGACAAGGTCGTCTCATTAGGAACCTTGTGTACACTCCTGCTTTCTATCATTAGCTACAATCCTTGATCAACTTGAGGGAACGACATCTAGCAGGTTGATCTGGCCCTGAAGTTAGATATTGCCGTACATTCTACTCGCGACGGTGTTTTCTTTGCATCTATCACAAACCCATTGGTCTTGTGAGTGAAGTCTCCAGTGGACAGGGCCTTCATGTGTCATATCTAGGAGCCCTTCAGCAACCTGCTTCGTCTATTCACCTACAAACCTGCTCATTTCCAATCAACAGCCGCGCAGTGGCAAGTCGCAACCAGAAGCATAACTCAAGGCACCAGTCTCGGGTCCCAGCTCTCGAATCTGCTGCTGAAGAGCCATTCTCATTGGGAAGGCAACGCAAAAACGTTCCCTGTGGATCCGAAGACCCTATTTTTCACCAATGGGCTGAAGTGAGAGACGAGATCTCGACCATTGAACACTCAGTCATCTCCAATGATGAGAACAAGATATTTTTCGCAAGGCCAGGAGACTCCGGTGCCTTGGTTTACACCAAAAAGGACGGCGTTGTTGTTGGTTTGCTTTTTGCTGGCGGGATGCACCAGCCGTGGGTCTCCAGCATCAGTCATATCCATGATCTGACTGTAGACATAAAGCGCATCACAGGGGCAACACACGTTCGCCTCTTTCAGGACTGATCTACATAGAATGCATGTGTGCGAGTTTCTCTCTCGTTTCTGAGTGGAGACAGGTGGGAGGAATATGCACAGGGTACCATTGGTTTAGTATTTTGATATTAGCGTTTTACAACATCTATGCATGTTCAAGAGAAAAGATAATTGTAATGTATGAGAAAAACTGCCAAGTACTAACAAATTAGGTGCCCAGTCGTCACTGTTGTGACATCTTTGCCCTTCTAGCTCTCAAGATTCGCGGGCCCCCTTTCGGTTCTGGATCTGTACTGTTGGTCCTGCCTTTAGCTTTCAAAGCCCGAACGCCCTCCCCATATCTTGCCCTTCAGAATAAGAACTCCCACCATAGGAAGATTGAAGTCATCGAGAATAGACACAATGTGGTCTCGTGTACCCCGCCAGTCTTTTTTGCTTTGGTACTTCACGGTCACGACAATGAAAGGCTCGCTGCCTGCCCGGTCCGACGAGTTGCCTATGCGTAGTCCCGAAATCGTAAGAAAATCTGTAAGATCCACCTCATCCGAAATTTTGGTGGTCACGATATCATAAATTGAAAAAAGGGGCTCCTCGGGTCTCATGACCCAAACGCGAAATGGATGTTCACTATGAACAGCTGGATCCGCAATTTCAACGTTGACGTGACCGAATTCGTTGTCGGACAGATGTTTCCAGATTTCACGGCAGGCCTGCACCCAAATGTCGCTAAATTCGTCACGAGTCGCAGTAATGAGCAAAGTAGACATGCGCTGAGTTTCAGGGTTAGACTCGTATTGGCATTTTTTGATTTTCATCGTGGTTGCATTGATTTTGTGGCGAGTAAGAGTGGCAACGATCATCTCATTCAGTTTGAAGGATTGGAATATTTTCCACAAAGGGTCAACTCCATTGAGACCAAGCATGTTAACGGGCAGTGAGCAGAGGTACGGCCCTCCTGCCCGATTCTTCTCGTTGATGAACCCATCTGGGTCAACATGCCACCGGCCCGTGTCATAAATGCTGTCACAACTCGTTCGAACGCGCTGGCCATTCCGAGCAGCAGAGGCAAATGCAGCCTGATCTTGAGAGCCCATAGGCACTCTTTGCTCGTCTTCTGTGTTGGAGTCAGAGTCTTCCTCAACAGGCGAGTCGCAGGTGCCTATGGAAGAGGTGTCAGATATTCCTTCAGAAAAGACGTCGGCGGCCATTGGAGAAGAGCCATCGGAATAATTAAGAAGAACGGCTCCATATCTTTCCGTGAGCTCTTTGTTGCTAGTCTTTAACTTTTCATTTATATTCGGATCATGGATGGGAGACAGGTCACACAGAAGAGAAGTTTGAGGCTCGGACGGACAATCTTGTGTACTGGACACATTGCAGCTGTCGAGGGGGGAAGCTGGCGATACGGACTCCTGGGAAGTGTCAAAGGTCTTTCGGGTGAAGCAATCACGGCAATGGTAAGTGGTCGTAGTCGATTTGGTCTCGGGCTTTTCATTGCCAGTGCTGGGGTCAAAGACAGTATCCTGTTTCTTCACAGAGGCAGAGTCACATAAGTTGACACTTTTGACGTACGAGTCACATCCAGACGATTTGTCGTCGCTGCAAGGGGAATAAGTGTCAGGGCCTCCATGGGAAGAGCTTGCGCTATTCGAGAGGCCATGGGCAGAATCGCCAGAGGTTTTATGCGACATCAGCATAGGGTCGTAGCTGGAAGCATAAGGCGAGTTTGATTTGTTCTCAGAGAAAGCATCGAGCCACATGATATGTTCGGGGGAGGAGTTAGACTCCTGCGGAGTGGATAGATCCAAGGCAAATCCACCTTCCAGTCCACAAGGTTCATATCAGAGCTTGTTGCACGATGCGACAGGCGGAGACTCAGGCCTCGTAACGGCCTTGGCCTCAGACATGATGATCCGAATGTACTCAGTGATGAAAATGGAGTCGTATGAAACGGATAGAACGAATAGAAAAGAAGTGGAGATGGAAGATGTCGAAAGAGTGGAGGAGAGAAGTGCGGCTCAACTGTCTTGGCAAACTTTAAAGTGAGCTGTAGATCAAAGGAACCTCAGGCAGATAATTTGATTTGTTTGCAAAGAGGCAACATAGAGCAGAATGCGACTGTCAAGGTGGTGGATTGAGAGAGTCACGGAATTGATGGGGTGGTAGTTCCAAAACGGGAAGGTTGACCTACAAGTAGACAGGTCTACCGATCATCTACACGAAGCTCAATCTACAGAGATAGGCGATGCACATCAAAGCCAGGAAATTATTATCCAACATTGTCAATTCTATTACCACGTATTCCTACAACCCAGCACTCCCACTGGTATTCACGTATGGTGCAATCGATTCTCTCGCTCAATCCACCAGCTATCAGTAGACAGCCTTATGCCTCGCTTCAATATTTAATATCCAGCGCAAATAGGGTAACTAAAAAAAACCCCATGAAGTGATGAGAAAGTAATGACAAAAAGAGAAATTCGTGACTCGTATCATTCGTATATGATCAAAAGAGAAAACAGAGGAAAGGCACTAGGAACACGACTAGAAGTGTTCCTTCCAGAACTTAAACCGGACATCTTTCGTTGATGAAGATTTGGCTGCATCATTGATTTGCATAGCAGCGGTATTGGGCCCACAGAAGTACACACCAATCTCGGTGGTGGCAGCACTCTGAAGCCCTGTCATGTAGGATTGGTTCAGCAAGCCGAGCCGCATGGCCGTGAAAAGGCGCTTGAAATCTGGGCGACCAAAGTTTGTTCGACTCTTCAGCTCGGTAAGGGGGTCGAGGGCCTGACCGACAGAGTTGAGGTAAATGTTTGCAGCGGTATCTGCGTCAAGGCGTTGTGTGAGATACGTGTGGATGCACAAGAACTCAGTGCCACCTTCGTGGGCAGCGGCATTGGCAGATTGCGCTTCAAGGGAGGAGAGGAGAGCTTGAAACCACTCAAATGACGAGGTGTCCTTACAAACCCAGATGAACTCAACACGTCGCAGTCGGCGAGGAGGATTCGGACTTGAGCGGAGATGCCAGATGTTCTTGAGGATGGATGCCCAGGGTGTGACACCAATGCCGGTACCAATGAGGACAGCGATTTCGTTTTCAAATACGTCTTCAGCAGGTGCACCGTACGGTCCATCGATGCGGATTGCGGGCATCGTCTGTCCATTTTGCAGTGCAACCTCATACATGCCGTTGGGATCAAGGCCTTCGAGGTCTTTGGCTTGGGCTGGTCCACAACCGAGTGCATCTCCTAGTGCTCGGGTAAAATCTCCGACTTGACGAACGTGGATGCTGAGATAAGGATCAAAGGGGCAGGATGTGATAGTAAAGGGATGCCATTGAGTATTGGAAACATCAGGGACTTGAAGAAAGAGCCATTGGCCGGCTTTGTATTTCATGCTTGGCTTGTGGAACTGTATCTCCATGGCGGCTGTGGTCACTAGTCAGCTATCTAGAAGCCAGCATCTGTAAACAGGGATCATACCATATGGGTGACGGATGACCTTTGTGATGACGGTCATGCGCCGAGCGCGAATCTCTCGGTACAGTCGCTCGAAGAGATACAAAGCTCCAATGACTAACTCCCATCTCCAACCTTCATATCCAAGACAATGGTCCCAAAATGGTTGTCCTGCAAATGGGGAGAAAGGGCTAGCGGTATCTCGCACAAAACACCCAGTGGCGTGAGTGTAGAGGGCCAGCATGAACGGAATGAAGAGGTGGTGCGCATACCAAAATGTTTCGTATGCTTGCTGGCGAATGCGATGATGGGCGGTAGTATACATGAGCATCATGCACAGGAGCATGACATGGCCAGTAACACCACTCGCGCGAGCAAAGTGAATCGTTACTGCTAGCTCTGGGCGAATTTGCTCTCTTTCGATGTTATAAAAGCTGACACATGTTAGCTAACCACTCAGGGTCGGCGGAATGAGAGAGTAGCTTACTTGACGTAGTGGGCAGCGGTGTGGATAGCTGTAAATACGAGAATTGCATATGCTATTTGACGGTGGAACCACGCCGACTCATCGAGCGGTAGCCATCTAATCTGTGGCCTCAGCCATCGGAGGATATTGCGGCACATGGGGAATAGGATCAACGTGCAATCGACCGAAAGCACAAGGCCCGCGCCTCGCGATATCCAGACTGAATAGCTGAGGACATTGAGACCTGCCAGCTTCTGGTTTGATGCCTGCAAATACCTATAAGGTTGTCAGCTGCAACATTCCTGGCTGTCGAGATATTGGGAGACATGCCATCCTACAGCAAAGATACCGATATGTAAACCCCAGAACAACAGATGGAACAGAACCTTGGAAATGGTTAAGTCCGCTCTCTTGAGCCAGGAGTCTTGAGCAACAGCCATGCTTTGCAAACGGTTTCCCGGATGTCGGCCAGCGACAGAGTAAATAGAGCGATATTTGGATCAAAGGAGTGACGAATCCAGACGGTTGGCCAGCAACCCGGTAATATGCACCTGAATACCTGTCAGAAAGGGAGATCTCCTGATGCCCTCTCACTGCAAGGCTTCAGCGTTGATATCAAGAGATAGGTTGGGTCAGAATCGGTCTTGGTCGTTGTTTCTCCATGAAATTGGTGCTCTTCCGGGATAGTTGAAAGTCCAATAGTTAGGGTCAAGGCCGCGGCAGATTTTGGGTAGCTCCAAGTATCTTCGAATGTCGCGGACCAAAAGGAGTACGGTCACAGCTGGTTGCACTGCTCGATAAAAGTGTATAAAGATCAAAGGTGGGCTGCGCGAGCCTTGTCGCGAGCGCTGTTAGCGTCGCGCAACTGAATCCCCGGCAGGTGTCCTCTGTGAGTACAGGAAAACACTCCGGCACTGCAATCAGATGCGAATGTTTTGTTCAAATGGTTCTACACATGATTGACGTCAACAGATGGATAAAGTCAAGGCCGAAGGAAAAGTTGGATGTGCAGAGAATCCCAGTGTTGTGGTTTTAGCTGCAGGGGTGGGAGGAGGGGGGTGGATCTATAATTACATCGCTTCCAGCGGGCACTACAACCGAAAAGAGTACGGTGGGTTCTCGTCCAATAGACTACTGGGTACAATGTCTGTGCTCTTCAAATTTTATCAGCTAAAGACTAAACCAAGAAGTGCTCACAAGCTACGGAGTAGAATCTGCTGCATCGCTTATAGCCTCGTCAATACTTGCCGCATCTAGGTTTCGACTGTTATCCTCCTTGGGCTTGGCTTGTTCCTTTGACGCTTGGAAAGGCCCTGGTTGTGATCCTGGGCTTTGGTTTTGATTAATATCCTCGGAACTTTTCTATTTATAATGATCGTTCATGACAGGCACGCCAATCATAACCTGAAGATTATACGCGGACTCGGGCCACCATGCCACGTTCCCCGCGATGAGGTGAGGCTAGAGAGAAAATGGAAGCGCACCCTGTCTCATCCAATCTAGTCCGATCCAGCCTTGCAATTCAGTAGCCGGCTTGAACCGGGTGCATGTCAAGGCTCGAAGCCGAAGGTCAAAAAGAATCTATATCCCGAACGATGTGGCGAGGAGGCTGGTGAATGGTCGGTGTTTAATGAGGTCAGAGAAAGAAGGTTGCAGGGGAGGCGACCTATCGTAAACCTCATGCAAGCGCTGTACTTTCGTCACACAGAAAGTCCGAGAGTCGATCGGTGAAAATGCCTGTCATTCGGTTCGTGAATGGTGGGCTTGAGCCCTTCAGCCAAATATAGAATTGCGACTTGACTTGAGCTCTCTGCGTTTCCCCATCAACAATTCTCTCGAGATTAAAATTTTTACTTGGCACTGCAAGTTACGCTGGGCACGGGTTGACTCCATAAGATACGCAGAAAGACGGTGTGACTATATTTTGACGTTGAAATCAGGGCTGCTCTGGTCATCTGATTTGCAAGATACCCAACTGTCTCTTAGACAAAGATGAGACAGGACAATCCACACGATTCAGATATCCTCCAATATCCTAGGCTTCGGTTAAAACGCTCCAAGATGCAGTACAAAGTACAATTCGAATATTGATGAGACGTGAGAGGCCCTGCGTGTGCCTGCATTTCATCACACGCCAAGGCCTAGCGCCCGCGGTCTCTGATTTGCGGGCATCCACTTAACAACCCGCTCCGTCACATCCCCCGCTCGCCAATCACACGAATATGACAGTTCTTGAAGAATCTGAGGAAGAGGGGTTGTCAAGAACAGGAAGCCTTTCGTGTCCATGATTGGTCTGCCATACTTGCATCCGTGCGGATCACGGTTTAGTCCTACTTTTTTTGCAGCAACAACCCCGGCCATGCAGCGATTCACCTTTTTCGCGCTCAACCGTCACATCCTGGCAAAGCATGCGGTAGTGATTTTGGGTTATCAGAGGGGTCGCTAGTCTAAGTATAGACTCTTATACCTGGTTCCGCCTGCAAGCATGCCACTCGGAACATGCTATCTTTTCTTACCCATATCACTACAATCATGCTATGACGATTAGCCCTCGCGATAGTACCAAATTTCTATATGCTTCTGAACTCAACTCAAACATCTCTATGGCCAGCTGCATCATACGATGAAGTGATTCCGTCGCAGAATCTGTAACAGCTCTTCGGGTCTTGCGACACTTGACGCCCACGATTAGCTTTGCTTTTTGTCCCACGTCCAAGCGACTTGATTTCCTCCGAGACCTTCGCTGGACGAAGCTCTACCACATCACATACAGTCCAGCTCCCATAGCCCACCATAATGGGTAGGCTCATCAAGAACCACTGGGGGCGATTAATTATTCTCACTGCGGCAGCCTGTATGTTTTCCACTGAATGACTACTCTCCCGGGGCTTTGGCTAACAAATCTCAACCAGACCAAGTCGCCAGCGCCGTTGAAGGCTTCATTTGGCCCAAAGTATTCTGGGACTTCATCTCCAGAAACCTCGATGCAGCAGTCGCCCCGATCCCGGTCCTTCAAATTCTAAACCTCATTATGGGTCTAGTTGGCATAGCCTGGGAATGGCCTCTTAAGCCATTTGCTGGCTCAGCAACGCACCGCAGCATCGAAATCCGTCTCATCATATACCCACTTAGCGCCCTCCTCGCCGCGCTTCTCTATCAAGGCACTGATCCTGCGATATACTATCTAATTGGAATAGGTGTCTACTTCTGGGCCTACAGTGAAGGCGAGGTATGTAAATTCATCGGATCTCTTTGCACAGATTCTCATATGCTAATCGGAATATGTATAGGTTGTCTGTCCAGAGCCTTGGACCTTGCCCAAACGCCATGGACTATTGAAAGCATAACAAATTGGTTCGGTCTAGTGCATAAAATGCAGTGGACGCAGATCATGTACATAGCCTAATACTTAACGAACTTGACGACTTGGAAGAAAGACACTACATATATACTTAATCTTCGTATAGCGGATGTGGTCTTATTGCCCCTTATGGCTGTCGTGCTTTAACTCCCAACAAGTCATTACGATACTAGTTGAAAGTTTCTTACTCTCATGTTATATTGGTACTATAGCAGCAAAACCTTTGCTCCGTAATATCTCATGGAGCAGCTTCAGTTCACCTTTCATGCCATGTTTGCAAGGCATCAAATATGACTGGCACGTGATGCGCTTCTCGAAACAAGAAAGACTCGTCATGTTGACAACAGATCTCCATTGATCTTCAAGGTTCCAAAGCAGCCAATATATCCCTTGTAATTACTTTGCGCTGCTTCTTCATGTCGCGGAAGTTATCAAAACTGCCTAGAAGACAAGAACTAATTATTGCGACTGACAGTATCATCCTAAGTCTTCAAAAGACAAACAAGATGTCTCCGTCTACAGATATCCAACCAAAGGTCGAGGAAGAGATTCTCGATCTTGAGCCAGCAGATGATGTACCAGTCAACAAACCCACCAGTTTCAACGGCAGACTACAACAATTTCTCCACAACGGCAGCACATCCCATGTGGCTACAAGCGCCTCAAATACTACTATAGCACAACGCACAAAAGTCAAAGCCGAGGATCACCCCGAAGAGACCACCTCCAGCCCAAAGCGCAGAAAAGCAACGACACAACTAACAAAAACCCACACACGAACAACCCGCTCCTCAACCCCAACAACAATACCCCCATCTCCAGTCGTACCCATCAAACCCTCGACAAAACGCAAGCGCAAAACCTTCCAAATCCCTCAACTCCCATCATCAGCCGCCGATTCCCTCCTTCGCGACACAATCCCCCCAAACCTGATCCTCCTACTCGTAGGCGTGAACCCGGGAATAATGACGGGAATAACGGGCCACGCCTACGCACACCCATCAAACCTATTCTGGAAACTGCTGCATTCATCCGGGATAACCAGCATCCGACATCCGCCCTCAGACACATACAAGCTGCCTGCGCTGTACAGCGTGGGGAATACGAATATCGTGGAGCGGCCTACGCGAGACGCGAGCATGCTCAGTCGGGCGGAGATGGATGCCGGGGTGCCGGTGCTTGAGGCTAAGGTTGCTGCGCAGCGGCCGGAGGTGGTTTGTCTTGTTGGGAAGAGTATTTGGGAGGCGGTTTGGCGGGTTCGACATGGGAGGGGTATTCGGAAGGAGGAGTTTCGGTATGGATGGCAGGGGGAGGAGGAGAATATGGGTCGGGTTGGGGGGTGGGCTGGGGCGCCTGTTTTTGTCGCTACGACGACTAGTGGGCTTGCGGCTGGGATGAAGCCTGCGGAGAAGGAGGCTGTTTGGGCGGAGTTGGGCAGTTGGGTTGTTAAGAAGAGGGCGGAGAGGGGTTTAGATTTGGTAGTTAAGGATGAGGATGTTGAGGTTTGATTCGAGCTTTCGCCTCTATTTGCTCGCTGTATATATAGATACTATGGCTGCTATACACCATCATGAAATGTGATCACGATTGATACGAAGATGTTTTCCGAATTGGAATGTTCCTGGTCAATGTTTCAAAAAAAAATAATTGTTATTTGTAGGCGAGTCGCCCATTATTCATTATCTCATGATATCAGGTGCAGAAGCCTGTGAGTCTCTCGAGATGCAAATACTCCTCCCCGGGCCCATTCCAGAGCTGAAGGCTGAGGATGTAAAGTGAGGTTTTTCAAATGGCCATATGCCAGTATGCCATACGAGGGACGATCAAAGGATATGGATATCTCAATAGAGGTCAAGGTGGGGCAAGTGGTAATGGAGGTGGGGAAGCAGGTGTCTCGAGCGTGTCTCAATCAAGACAATAACACTAGGTCTCCCCGTGGGACCCTGAGAGGTAAGTCATCGAATTTAGCGAGTGACACCCATGCCGCCCTTGGACTCGTTCTTGACACCCTCACGCTCGCGTGCCTATCGAGATGGGATTAGTATACGGGGCCAAGCGATGACACTACATTCAAAACACGTACCGTGGAGGACTGATATTCGCCGCCTTCGAGAATCTTGGTAATGCATTGGTCCTCATCGGTTGTGCCAAACTCGTTCTGTAGAGAGCTCTGGCTGGCAGTGTCTAGCACACCTTGAGCTCCGTGGCTGAATTCAACTGTCAGTGATTGAACAAAGCTTCAAGTACAGCAGCCTGAACTGGAAAAAGCAAGCTCGAGCGACTTACGAGTGAGTATGGAAGATCTTCCAGCCGTTCAAGACATCGGCGAGGGCAATGCTCCGGTCGTTCTTCCACTTCTGAAGGATATCGAGATCGTCAACGAAGACGATGAAGTCGTCAGAGCGACCCTTGTAGAAGATCTTGCCGGCGGTTTCGTTTCCACGAGGCATTTCGAAATATGTGAAGATTGAGGTATGAAGGTGAGCTGGAAATTGGAGAGTATGGAAAAGAATGAAAGGTGAAGGTGGTGGTTTAATAGTCGGGAAACGCAGGTGATGATGACTGGTGACGTCAGACTATGAGCTGATGCAAACAATAAAAAGAGGAGCTCCTCATGTGTCCTTACACCCCTTAGTCTAATTCATAAGTCAAAAGAACCACAGTGGATATGATTATCTGTCATTTTGTTGGTTTTAGTCTCTTCACTTTACTGCTGTGGTAGCACGGTGAGTGCCAACTATTGTATCAGTCGACGTCATAGGAGCTCCCTGTCCATTGCCGGATCCGCTGTGACGCCAAACGTGGGGATAAATCTCGCGGGGCCAAGTGGCAAGTTGCAAGGTTGCAAGGAGGATAAGAAGATCTGCTTTCATTCCAATTAGCTATAGTACAAGCCACGATTACGTTTCGCCAAGTTAACAATGCTCCCTTGACTCCAAAGCTCCGAATGTACCAGAACAATCCTAAAGAATACTACTGCCACACCTAACAATACACCTGGTGTTTCACTCGACTTGGGAGCGGGTCTTTTTGTTCTTCTTAGGCGCCAAGGCACTAAGCAAATTCTTAGGAGTCGACCATTTCTTGGAAGACGGGGATGACTCGGAACTTCCATCCTGGCTCTGTCGCTTCTCGCTGCGAGGGGAGGAACCCGATGACACCGGGTTCTTGGGGGAGCCTTTGAAGAGAAAAGTCCTCGAACGCCGGGGAGTAGTAGGCGTTCTCGGCAACTCACACTCGACTCCCTTGTCTTCCCCCATCTCACTACTGCCTGCCCGATCTTTGTCTTCTCCGTCATCACCTTCGTCGTTCTGAGTTTCCGTGGACCCTGTCCTTGAATGGGCCGTGCTAATAGAGCTTGATCGCTTGGTGAACCCCGGGCGAAGGCTCAGCCGTCTCATGATTGAACCGCGTCGGAAGAGATCACCCCTTCCAAGAACCATTCCTGGCATCGGAAGTAGATCTCTTGTGTAGACATCTGCAATTAGTCGCTCTAGTCTGATTCGCTCCATTCGACGAGCAGTCAATACCGTTGCAGAGCGATCAGCGGGTGTCTTTGGCCGTTCAATCTCGCCTTCAGCCTGCGTGACCGGCTCTTCGGTGGAACGTGGGTAATGCGTCTTCTTGATCACCACGTTTTGGACGTGGAACTTGCGTGCAATGGTCACTGAATCCATTGATGACCTCCGAGCCATCGAAGACACGGTATATCTGACATGGTCCAAAGGAGCCAGTCGAAGGGCCAAGAAAGAATGTTTTCTAGGCTCCCACGTCCGGGACTGAGTTGTTTCAACCAAGGCGGCAGAGACCTTGAGAAGCTCGGTGCTCCATTGCTTTTCTTCGGCTGCCGATGATGCACTGAGAACAAATTCGTAGTTCTCTTCTTGGTCCTGAAACAGAAGCTTCCATGAAAACATACACCCGTAGCATGACAAGCCTGCTAGGTCAGATATATCTCTAGGATAAAATTTGTGAAAATTTTTGCTCACCTCGTCCATTCTGAAGCACATCAATTTTGAGGCTGTCTAGGTAGACACAAGCTACTGCCTCCAGTCGTTGCAATTCTTCAACTCCTTTGGCGAAGAGAAGGTAGCGCTGGAAAAGCACACACACCATGAATTCCCCGCTGATTGTTTCAATTGTTTGATACGTGACATGAAGAACGCCACACAGGGCCATAGGTCCTAGATCTTTATATATACCCTGGAGTGCATCGTCCTTGAAATTCTCAGTCATTCATATCTCATTCATAGGCTTTTTGAATTGCTTACCGATTTTGAAATATCCACCTTGCCCTGCAGCGCAACTGTCTTATGAATGCGGTCTTTGTTGATAGGGTTTCCCGCTGCCAAGTTGATTCGGGTCACCAACACCCGTATACTATCCAAAGCTTGTTGAATTCCGTCATGGGAAGATGGGCAGTCACTGACAGGGGTAGCTCTTAGTAGATCTTGCAACACAATGGGGTATTTGCAAAGACGTTGGATGGGCTATATTTCTGTCAGTATCTGAGTAATCCATTCAAGTTCGGTCACAGACCTTGATCAACAAATCATTCAAGGTCAATGATTTATGATCCTCTTGTCTGCGACGGTCTGTAGACGCGACCGATTTGGACAGTGCCTCGATTCCCCGGTCATAGATTGTCCAATTGGCAACTGACCTGCGCAGGAGAGCCATATCTTGTGTCAACAATTCATAGTTGCTGCAGAATTGTTCATATATAGGAAGGGAAAGTGACTATAACATCCTTGGTCAGCGCATGTATTCCCATGTGAATACTTATAAGTACCAATCTTTCAAGTTCACGGGCAACTTCTCCGGCCTCTGTTGGCTCAGCTGTGAGTGCTTGGAGGCGCTTGTTGATTGACGCCTTGAGTGTTCGGGTTCTCATGGATCGTTGGTGAAGTCCCCTGAGGCTACCTATGTCAATGTTACTAATGCGCTTGGTGATTCCCCGGGATGTAAGCTCAGAGGAGCCTGCTTGTTGAGCCTGAGATGCCGACATGGGGGATATGGCTTCGAGTCGGGATAGAAAGCGTTCATGTATTCCCAGGATCTCCTGGACATTGTCATAGATCTCGCGCCTCGTGCTAAAGATGGTAAGGACCTGTAAGTGTATGAATACGTCAGCCTCAAATTGTACGTTGAATGTGAGTTCAGCTACTTACTCCAATCAGTGCCTTTAGACCAAGCACATAGTCAGACTCCGTCACAAGTATCTCCTGTAAGATATGACGCCGTCTGGTAGCCCGCATTTCCGCAACCTCATCGACATGGGGACTCAAGCTTGGCCGCGGACTGTCGCCAGAACCTCGCGCATTTGACAGCATACTCTGATTCGATCCACTGTGGATAGTCGTTCTCGATCTCACTAAGCTCTGGCTACCGATGCTTGCAGTAGTTGTTTGGACAGTCCCGAGCTGCGATGAATCGGATACACTTGACTGGTGACCCTGAGATCCATGAGATGAATCATCCGACCAGCCTTCCACATATCGACGTTGAAATACTGGGGATTCATGCCGCCGCCCTCGAAAGCTGTCCATCCATTTCTTGAATGGATGAGCGGTTTTGTCGGTCGGAGTCACTCCACCACTGCTTTGGAACTTATCGTCAGACTCATCATCCAACGAGGCTTGTTTCTCGACCTCTATCTCGTTCTGGTCTGCCATCACTCCAAATAGTGAGCCCGCCCAATAAATACAGGACTTGGACTCCGATGGCATGGAGAAAGAAGAGGCGGCCCCAACCGACTGCTTAACATAACAGGATTGAACTTCATGGCTAGGAAAGGACAACTGAAAGCACTTGCTCTGTCTACATCTCTGATATTAGCAAGTGCATGTGTATCTCAGTGAGAGGAAGGTGCTTCTCGTTATGACCACTGGGCAGGCAGTAGAGATTGCGAATTTGAATCCCATCCATGTAAGTCATGAGATGAGGCAGCGAGATAGCTGGAATTGAAATCGCGGAGTCCATTTGTATAGCTCCCAATAGCTTCTTCTTCCATATAAGCTATCTGTGTTTTATATGGAAAAGCGATCAGAACTTCAGAGTTGCAAAGGTGAAGACCGTATACTTCCAGCGCCAAGCATCGCCGCTTAGATAAAAGGGCAGAGCTCCCCCGGGGACCCACCCCGTGGACCTTCTTCTCCTCCCACTTTGTTGCCTTGCTATGGGATTCCTCATGGACGATAATATCCACGCTCCAACTGTTGCCTCCGGGCCTGCGTCCGGGGATGCGCCTCGCGACTTGTCCAAACTGTCGATGCCAGATTTGATGCAAGAGAAAGAACGCATCGAGGAGGAATTGTCCGCGCTTAGTAGTGTCCTTCAATCGGTAAGGTTTCCCACTCAAAGATTCTATCGCAGTGTCTCATCAAGCTTTCTATCATAGCACGGAGTGCGCATGACCTCATCTCTCACCACCTTCGACGGGTTTCCACGTGATGATATCGACATCGCGCAAGGTACGCCTTGCGAATATCTTCGTTCTAGACATCTCGCTGAGAAATATAGTTCGCACAACACGAGTTCGCATCATACATCTACGAAATGACCACAAGGAAGTCATGAAACATTTAGAGAAAGGCATCCACGCACATTTCGCCAGCCTACAAGATACGCAAGCCGCTAGACCGACTACGAACGGTGCCAACGTCCCACCTGTTGTGCAGTCGTTGACCAATAATGTTCCGCTGGGAACGCCCTTCGCCAAAGTCAACAGTGTCGTTCCAAGAAGCCCAGCAGACCAGGCGGGGCTGAAAGCTGGCGATGCAATTCGAAGCTTTGGAAATATCAATTGGCTGAACCACGAACGACTTTCAAAGGTTGCTCAAACTGTTCAAGAGAACGAAGGGGTATGTTTCACTCTACAAGCATTACACCCAAATAATTTCAGTGACTGACTCTTTTGCTTTAGCGAGCGGTCTCCGTCAAAGTCAGTCGGAAGGATGAAACTAGACCTGACCTCATGGAGTTGGATCTCCAGCTCACTCCTCGGCAGAATTGGGGTGGCCGTGGCTTACTGGGATGTCACCTAGTTCCTTTATAAGTTGAAACCTACGGTGGCTGGTTACAATGGCCCGATATCTATCATTCTGTACCTTGACGATATGTACTTTTCATGACTAACGTGAGATGTCTTCCTTCCCTTCTTGTCTGTTCCCAAAATGCCTAGTATCTTGTAAAGAGAGACCAGGAAAACCTACATGTATGGATCACGGTGGTGTCAAGATAGCTTTTGCCGGTGAAATCTTGACATTATGAATCGGTTGAGATGCCCCATAAGAAAGCTACCTTTAAGTCCTCCAATGAACTCCAACACGGATGCACAACTTGACGATTCCCAATTGCTGTTTGACTGTAGCTATATACACTGAGGGGTAAGTGTCGCAACATGGTGTTGACACTACGTCAGCACGCCTCAGGCACAAAGTCACGTGAGACCCAGCGACGGGGCAAAAATTCCATCAAGCGCTATTATTCATTCCCCTTCTTTCACCCCTCCCTTTTATTAACAACCCGCTCCCATCTCTACGGCGCGAAATCTTGAACTTGTTCTTCCTTCAAGTTTTTTTCTAACCGTTTTTCATCATGGCTACTGAGACCCCCACTTTCAAGCTCGTCCTGGTCGGTGACGGTGGTACTGGAAAGGTAAGCGCATTTGAATACTGATGTTGGATTGTTGATGGGAATGGGTTCAGAGAGGCAGCCGTCTGCTCAGTGATGGCTATATCGTGCAACGATATTGTTCGACATACTGAACCCCTCTCTGTCTTGACTGCCCTCTGCCCCGCGCCTGTCAACAACACAAAATATCTGCCCAACACTCCCGCCTCACCGCGACTTCATTACTAACGTAGTGAAACTTTAATAGACTACCTTCGTCAAGCGCCACTTGACTGGTGAATTCGAGAAGAAGTACATCGCCACCCTCGGTGTCGAGGTCCACCCCCTCAACTTCAACACCGTATGCTATACCCCGCCGAAGAACCCCGCTTCGAACCGTGCCCATCGTGTGATCGTTGAAACTAACCCGATCCGAACAGAACTACGGTGCCATTCAGTTCGATGTCTGGGATACCGCTGGTCAGGAGAAGTTCGGTGGTCTCCGTGATGGTTACTACATCAACGGCCAGTGCGGTATCATCATGTTCGATGTCACCTCCCGTATCACCTACAAGAACGTTCCCAACTGGCACCGTGAGTGATCCTCTTTTGCGATCGCGAATCGCTCTTTGTCTTTTCTCTATATATCAATACTAACCAAATTCAGGTGACCTCGTCCGTGTCTGCGAGAACATCCCCATTGTCCTCACCGGTAACAAGGTCGATGTGAAGGAGCGCAAGGTCAAGGCCAAGACCATCACCTTCCACCGCAAGAAGAACCTCCAGTACTACGATATCTCCGCCAAGTCCAACTACAACTTCGAGAAGCCCTTCCTCTGGCTCGCCCGCAAGCTTGTTGGCAACCCCCAGCTCGTACGTCATCCGTGTTCCCTGGTTTCAAATGTGAAAGGCTTGGCACTAATTACTTCATTTCGTAGGACTTCGTTGCCGGCATTGCCCTTGCTCCCCCCGAGGTTACTGTCGACGAGAAGCAGCTCGAGGCTTACCGCCAGGAGATGGAGGAGGCCGCCAACCAGCCCCTCCCCGACGAGGACGATGCCGATCTGTAAAGCGGTGCGCTCAACGACGGGTCCACGAAGTTTCCGACATGAAAGTTGGGAGTCGCTCTTCCCTGTTCACCCACTCGCTCCGAGTCTCATCTCACAACCGCGTAGGAGGCAGGAAATACACGACGCCCGGGGATTGCTTTTTTTTAGTTTGGGTTTTGCACTGCAAAAGCAAAGTCTGTTCTCCGAAATCACGATACAATGAAAGCGGACAGGGGATAGCTGTGGTTTGAAGACACGGACCGATTATGCATTTTTTTCTTTTTTGATTTCCCCCAATCTTAGTAGTTTAGACACTCACATCCCAATTGTCCATTTTTTACCTCTCCGCGAAAGGAGCACAGCATCAAACAAAAGCATGTCTTCTTTCAACAAGATCTAAACATCTTCTTCTCCCCTTGTGGCTATCTATTTACCCTCCAACAGATAGATTTAGATCTCTGAAAATCTCGTCAAGTTCATTCGAAACTACTTGGATCACGAGTATCAGGAGGGAGACTTGTAAAAAGGCTTCTAGAAATCAATCACATGTAGATTCTAGCCGCTATGATTGAATATCAGAACGCCCTGTCCATAGAAAAGAACAACGCCAGGGTATAGCAACCATTGAGCTCCGAAAACAAAGAGTTCGCAAAAACACCAGTCCCATAGACCTTCTATGTGGACACAGCAGCAAACATAACTGCGCCTTTGTCATCGAGCGATCTTTCTATCACTCTTGAGATCAAGAACGAGCAAAATAAGGAATGTAACTGTAACCAAAAGAGATCACAAATCTCTCACGCCCTATAGAAAAGACCGAGGATTAGCAAAGGGCCCTGTAAAAGCATGAAATAACCAAGGTACGGGGTAGGAAGGCAGGATCCAAAACGTACAAAGAGATAAGCAAGTTCCCTAGAATCCAGCCGGGTGACATTCATAGTGCCACCCTCATCAAGAGCGCCGCTAATCAGCTCACGCTTTTGATCCTGGAGGGTAACGATGCGATCCTCGACGGTATTCTCAATGAGCAGACGATGAACGCAGACCTCCTTCACCTGCCCAATGCGATGGGCACGATCCACGGCCTGATCCTCGATGTACGGATTCCAGAAGGGATCGAACATGATCACATGCGAGGCGGCCACGAGGTTCAGGCCGGAGTTGCCAGCCTTGAGGGAGACAAGCATGATCCTGCAAGACGGGTCGTTGGTGAAGGTTGTCACCGCGGCGTTCCGTTCATTCAGGGTCATGCTGCCATCGAAGCGGGTGTGATTCCACCCTTCGCGGATGAGAGGAACTTCGAGGAGATCTAAGAGGGAGGTGAATTGGCTGAAGATGATGGTTTTCTCGCCCTGGTTACGGTTCTCGTTCGCTTGGAGGATCTCCAACGTTTTGGTGATCTTCGCGCTGGGGAACCAGGTCTTCTCAAGACGGCGACGGTATTTCTTCTTCTCGGTCTTGTTCTTCAGGGAGTCCGTTCGCAGTTGAGCCAAGGACCTCTTCTTCTTCTTTGCGCCTGTTTCACTATCTTCGCTAAAACTATCGGAATCATCATCCTCACTGCTCGCTGTTGCCTCTGGATCTTCATCATCATTGGCACCGTCGCCGGCTCCATCGGCTGTAACAGGAACTGAGTCTGAATTGTGAACTTGATTAAAAGCATTAGTATCAGTGAGCTTGTTGGGATCAACAGGACCTCTGCAATTTTGGCACTTGATCAAAATTGCACCATCATCATCGAGGTTGATGGCACCATTCGCATTGGCAGAATCTGAAATGCGAATCCAACACTCCGAGCACACGTGGTGTCCACAAGGAATGTAAATGGTCGCATTCTCAACACTGTCCATGCAAACAGGGCATGTTCCATCCTCTTCGTCGTCATTCGACTTGATACGCTGCACTACAGCATCGCTTAGGAGCTTTGCGTTAGCAACTTTATCCACACCCGGGGCAGTTGCGAGAGGTGAGTTTCGGAATTCTTGCATGAGGAGAGGATGGCAGCATGCCTGCCGGAGACGAAGAAGGAGCACCAGGACATGGCTGTAGTGTCTTCCCAGTGTACCGGCGTCAAGATATCTGTTGATCTGCGACTGGGTTTTTGTATTGAGCTCCTCATATACTTGCTTTTCTCTCTCATCAAACACCACATGAATTTTCTCAGTGATCTTTGGTGGGAGTTGCAGGATGGGCTGGCCATCAATTTGCGAAGACTTTGTGCGTCGGAGACAGACAGACTTAACAAGGACTCTTAATTGCTTCATCACATCCTCTCCTCCCCAGCCAGATTTGATGCGTCTCACGAAGTCCTAAGAAGATGGATAGATGTTAGTCACCCAATGGCGAGTTAGGCAGAATCGGCTCGGAGTAGTAGACTCTAAGTTGGCTATCATGAGCACTTACCGCTTTGAATTTGCTTGGGTTGCTATAAGGCCGAATTCGCAAAAATCCAAGCAGCGACTGGAAATCTTCAAGACGGTTCATCATGGGGGTACCAGTGAGGCACCAACGGTAAGTGGCGTTAAGACGACAACAGGCTTCCGCAGATTTCGCCGCTGGATTCTTGATATTCTGCGCTTCATCAACAATGACCCGGTGCCACTTGGCGGCAGGGTCGAGAGGGCCCGCCCTTCTCTTAGTGTCTCGAACTGTCGAAGCATCCCGACCTTCCTCCTCCCACTTTATAGCCTGGAGTAGAGTCTTATAATGAGCAGTAAGAGTACCAAACGTTGTGATGATAACATCGAAGTTTTTGAGTTCCTTCCAAGGGGCGCGCTTCTGATGGTAGATCAAGACTGCCAACTGGTGCCTCCCTGTTTTCACATGACGCTCTATTTCGAGCTTCCATTGGTTCATGAGTGCCTTGGGCGCTACTATCAAGGTCGGGCGTCGTGATTCATCTTCAAATGGACGAGCAACCATAAGCGCAATCGCTTGAATAGTCTTTCCGAGACCCATATCATCGGCAAGAATTCCACCTTTATGGCCGCTTTCTTCCTTGGCCTTCATCCATTTCAGGCCAATCCTTTGATGTTTCATCAACGTGACCCTAAGGGCTCTAGGTGTCTCCTCGTTGTCCGCTTTGGTTGCCTCCCGAATATCTTTGATACCATTAAGCAGATTCTTGATATCCTGGGGGAACTCTCTCTCGTTGTAGGCCTCTACTTCAATCTCGTCGTCCCAGATGTCTTGCTGGTTGCGGACCAAGTCGAATGCTTTATCAAACTTGTCAAAGGGATTTGTTACGCCAGAATATGAAGATCCGCCCATCCAAGGAAGAACCCTGGGGTTAGGCATGGAAGGAGAAGATGGCATTTGGGAAGGACGAGGCAACTGGAGGGGATGCGACAGCGGATGCTCCGACAGCTGGGAGGGATATGACAACTGAGAAGGATACGAGAGCTGAGAGGGATACGGCAACTGGGAAGGATAAGACAACTGCGAGGGATATGGCAACTTAGAATAAGGCTGGTTGATGGCTGGCAATCTGGGGTAGCTCAGAGGATTTGACTGATGCGTTGGCTGCTTGCCCGTCCGAGCATTAAATGAATCGGCCGTAATTTCTTGAATGTCATCGTCAGAGTTGAATGGAGGGAGTTGATTGAAAGTGGCTATTGGAGGATATGTTCGAGGGGTGTAAGTCGGTTTTGAGCCAGGCTCATGTTTCACCTGTTGAGTGCGATCTGGAAGTTCCCACGAATTCCGCTTCTTGGGTGTGATCTTGGGGAGTTGAATGTAGTCCTCGTCGGCCTGTAGGGCACGAGCTAATTCAGCGTCTCGTTCCATTTGATACTCCGTTTCAATCAACTTCGCCTGCTCGTCGCGTTCTTCCCGGAGTTCCTGTAATGCAGCTGGATCATTGGCTGCTGCATCCATCCATTCTCTGTACAAGCGCTTGTTCTCGGAAAGACGAAGTTCTTTATCAGCATCAATCTGATCCAGTTTGGATTTACGCGATCCATGCTGTCCAGGTGCACTTCTTTTTGATGGACCCTGCAATGTGGGCGAAAGCCCAGATAGCGGACGCGCTCGTTTACGCGAGATATCTTGAGGTGGATTTGGTGAGTTCGAAGACTGCGCCGGACGGCGAGATTCGGCCACAAAAGGCGAGGGTGCAGCAGAGGGCCAGTGTGGGGACGCAAATGAAACCCCCGGGATTCCAGTAAAGCCCCCAGGCGGCATGCGCGGGGTTGTAGGCGCAGGCGCAGGTTCAACCACTGGGGTGGGCGATGACACTTTTGGCGTGGGGGCGGTTGGAGGAGTTGTAACAGTATCACCAAGGAGTGTCGCGACCTTCACTTCCATTTCTCTGATCGTGTCACGAAGCTCAGCTGCTTCTTCGCACTCGCCACGCGTCGCCAGAAGATCATCGTAGATATATCTGTATGTATCGAGATCTTCCAGAAGATCTTTTATTTCGTCCTCTTGGGACCGGTCAACTGAAGAGGCCATGGCTCAGGAGCACCTGAGGGTGCCGACCATGAAACCCTTCCTAGGCCAAGATGTGTTCGTTGCCAGTGGATCAGAGTGTGCAACTGTGGGTGTAGCGGGTATTGTAGAAAGGATCGGCTGGGGTCAACTGGGTTTCCACGTCGAGTGAGCGTAAGAGATTAGTGAAAGAATTGTCTGGAATAGTCAGTCAGCGAACTTGCACCTTCAGCAGACCACTAGGCAGAAAGCGGGTGGTCGCAGATAGCAGGGGGGAAGAAGAAAAACAAAGCATAAAAGTGAGATTGGGTATCTCTGCTTCCCATTATGGGGATTGGCAGTCAGCGGAGACCTACTTCGAATATGATCAACAACTTCACCCGGTTAAAGAATCAGCGGGTGACAGGAGAAGGTTCAAGGAGCAAAGCGATGCTGATCGCAGATGCGAGATCCAGCCCGTTTTTGCAGTACGAACGATCAGATGGAGAAGCCGGGAGACTTGATGTTGCGATTGTTCGGCTAGCTGCCAGACTGTCCAGCTAGCGGGGTGTTGAAGTTCTCGCCCAAGATGTCATCGTGAGCACCTGCCAAGGTCCCACTGGGGCTGCTCTCGCTGAGTCTCCTCCACGCAAGACGATTTCAATCTTGATTATCGATCATAAAGGGTCCTCAAGATCTAACAATATTGATTCATTGCTGATTTAAAGCTAGATTATGCAAAATACGTAGGTAGTTCTCCTCATTCCCCCAGATCGCTGCACAAACGCCGTACTTCGCTTTGATACGAACGCGCTCTTATCAGCACGTGATATCAAGCGCGTACGCGCTACGTCAAACAAAACAAACAGGGGGCCCAGTGATGCTTGCCCTAGTACCCCAATATGGAAGTACTACATAGACCCCGGAGGCAACTTTGGAATACAAAGCTACATTGGTCTTGATCGGTGTGATATAATCTTCCAGAGAGGTAACAGGTGAAAGACTAGTCTCAAAAATAGTTCAAAAGACCATTCAAAAGACATCCCTTAAGATAGTCCAAATGACTGTTTGAAAGGAGGTCCAAGACATGAATGAAAGAGAGACCCATATTAGGAGCTTGAAAATGAGTCCAGTATATTGTATGAAAGACTATGTGCTAATAAGGACTGGATCGAAGAATCCAGTCTACGTCTTCAAGGGGCGGGGGCTAGTTATACCCATAGAGACCAGTGTATACTCCCAACCACCTCGGAAAAGTTCTAACGTTTTGATCTTGACCGTGAGATTTTGCTATGACTCATACGGTGTCTGGGTCAGAAACACAATGGTCAAATCGCATGTTGAAAGACAAACGGGAATACAGCATTTGATATGCAGTTGAAGCTACGATTAGTTCCAATCTCTAGGAGATGTGAGCAAAGTCGAATAGCCGAAGTTTTTCCCATGGGAAGTTGAAACACAAATCAAGGAAGAAATTTGACATAACTTTTATTCATAGTCTTCTGTCTGGAAGTATGGATACTGAACAATTGTTTTGACATCTATGCCTACCTTGAGCTTACCGAATTATATATCTACCAACAATCTGTGTACGGAGTAAGAAGTAATGGAATCCGAACATGGGCTGGCTCAACTGTGGGAAACCAATCGCATCCAACATGTCCTTATGAGCCATCTAGCAAAAAGTGATCTCGCCGCATGCCGGTTAGTCTGTCGAAAGTTCGCCGTCTATCTGACACCTCTGCTTTTCGCGGATATTGAAATCCGCTTCCGCAGCAGCACATTCAGCAGACCATCACGGATGGCAGCTTTGACACGCATTGGGATTTACATTAAAGCCATGACGTTCAGGATCCCACATGATAAAGAGACCTTCCTACCACCGATCCTCGATCCAATCAAGGGAACAGAACATACATTCATATACGACCCACGTCGATGTCAATCCGAGACCGCATGCCTCAAGTATGGTAGCAAGCAGATGACAGATTTGCTAGTGAAGCAATACCCGCCTCTGTTTCATGCATCCACCGACATATCATCATTTACTCGGGCGTTCGAAATGATGAGTGGCCTGCAGCATCTTCGAATCTCCTGCGAGGGCCAAGCGCCAAGCCACCGCTACCGCCGAAGTGTGGTTGATTATGCCTTAATTTCATTGCGAATGGCGATCGAACAAGCACCGCTGAGAGATCTCCACACACTGTCACTACTGTCAGTTCACCCCGGAGCAGTCCTTTACCTGCGCCCAAATCCAGGGTTTGGTGCGTCACCTGCTTCTTGCAAGCGCTGGTCACAGATCCGGAAACTCACAATCCATATGACGAGTTTCGGTCATGAATTAGGTCAACCATCAGACCATCTCAAGCTCCTCCATACATACCTAGGAAGCTTCCCAGCTCTGAAAAGACTAGTCTTTCATTGGGAAGGCAAAAGAGGGCTCTCGCCCCTGTCACTCGCAACGGAGCCGAGTCTCAGAGAACCCAAAGGGAAGCCAATTCAAGCCTGTCCCCAGACCGGCGCATTGCCCTTGCGACCACTGAAGTTCCCCCAACTGCAACAGATGGAACTGGTCAATGCAACGATGGACGCATCACAAGTAGCATCTTTCATCCAAGAACACCGGCACACCCTGCGCGAGTTCAACTTCGAAGATGTGGTGCTCCGGACTGGTAATTGGGACGACGCGCTGGCACCATTGACACGACTCAGCGGCAGCGATGGATGGAAACAGGGTCAGCGAGACACCAAGAGCGTCGACGTCACAATAATGCTGAGTCCAGCTGGACTCACCCAAAGACAATTACAGAGGGGAATTTGTGCTTTGCAGCAACAGAAAGGTCCAAGCACACTGAGAAGCTTGGCCGTGGCACGATCCCGGACGCGCGAGTTGCTGTGGGGAAGCCCAGATCATATGAAGCGATTGCTGCGATCTTCGGTGTTTAGTTGGCGGTGATATCGGAGGTAAGCGACTCGCACAGGTTTCCTGCTAGGGGAAATTGGCAGAGGGTAATCATCATTTAGCGCTCCGTGATGCCGCGGTCGTATTTGTGCAACCGCACTACAAGCGCGGTTTATGTGGAGACGGGGGAGCCTCTCAGGTCTTGTCCGTCGACACGGTTGGGGAAGTTGAGAAAGCGGAGGGGCAAAGTTATGAAAGAGATGCAGATCTTGATCAAGTTTGGCATACATTGTAGAAGAATGAAGCAAAGAATCACAGACCTGTTTCAACGGAGCTCTCCCTCGGTGTGGAGAAGGTGGGTTCACGGGGGCCTCGGCACGGAAAAGACAGTTCACATGCTGCGGATGCCATCATTTATAGTCTTCCCCCGTCTCTCCGTGAAAGTGACCACATTACCCTGTACCACCATATTCACCATGTCTCTCAAGAAAGGTATGTCCTGGTCTGTTAGATGGGAGAACCAGCTGCTAACGAGAACAGATTCTCACCCTTCCTCCGCTGCCTTCGACGTCATCAACCAGACGCTCCAGGCCAACGATGCCGACCGCAAGAACGCTCTCAGCCAAGCCAAGGCTATCTTCGCCTTCAACCTGAAGAACGACAAAGGCGAGGAGTCTGCTTGGTACCTCGACCTGAAGAACAAGGGTGAAGTCGGTCAGGGTCTTGCCCCCTCCGGCGACAAGGCTGATGGTGTGTTTACATTCCCGCTCTACGTGAAGAAGTGTCGCGCTATTTCTGCCAATGCATACTAAATCCATTCCTCGTATAGTCACCCTCTCCCTTTCCGACCAAGACTTCGCCCAGCTCGTTTCCGGCAAGGCCAACGCTCAGCGTTTGTTCATGGGTGGCAAGTTGAAGATTAAGGGCAACATCATGAAGGCTACCAAGATGGAGCCTATCCTGAAGAAGGCCCAGGGCGGTGCCAAGCTGTAAAGATAATATACCCTTTTGAGAAATTATACACGGACTCCCTCATCTACAAGGGCGGTTATTTGTTTTGGCTTTCTACTTCCGTTCTATCCGTTCAACTGGCGTATGAGAATTCTTCTTTACGGGACAATGACCGCAATCATCAGCGGTCTAGATTGCGGGAAACCAAATTTACAAATCCCGTACATGTCCTTGCCTCGAAACCCGCCCCTGATCTAGAACCACAAAGTAATCCGCATCCTTGACAGCTTCGATGCGATGCGCAATGGTAATGACGGTAGACTGTTGTAACTCTTCTCGGATAATCTGCTGAATCTCAAGAGAAGTATCATGATCAACAGAAGCAGTCGCCTCATCGAGGATAACAATTGGGCTTCGACGAAGGACAGCTCGCGTAAGAGCAATAAGTTGCCGTTGTCCCTGGCTAAGGTTCCGTCCTCCGGCTTCGATGTTTGTTCCGAGATGCCATCCATGCCGGCTACACAGACGCTCTAGAATCTCGGTGCATTGCTCATCGGAGTAGTCTTCCGTGGGGTCTAGATTGAGTCGGATGCTACCAGGGAAGAGGACGGGGTCCTGTGCCACAAAGGTAACGCGGGTGCGTAGTGCTTGGGTGCTGACGTCGGCGATATTGATACCGTCGATGAGAACACGACCGGATTCTGGTCTGATGACGCTCAATAGTGACATTGCGAGGGTTGACTTGCCGCTACCTGTGCGGCCGATAACCGCTGTAGTGGATCCACCGGGGATGCGGAGAGAGATGTTCATAAGTGAAGGGTCGAGATGTGCTGCGTAACGAAGAGTTGCATTTTCGAAAACAACATCACTACCGTAAGTGGGCCATGCGGCTGGGGGAGCGATGGTCCCGGGAGTTTCTTCCTCGATGTGGAGTAATTCGTCCACTCGCTCCACCGATACAAAGTCCATTTGAAGTTGGCCATATTGCTTGCACAATGCATGTGTGGACTGTACAAAGTTGTTGGCGGCAATAAGTACAAATGCAACCAGTCCCGGTGTGGTGTTGGTGTACAAGGCCAATGCCGTGAGACAAAAGGTTGAAAAGGCGGATAAGCCTTCGAATCGGTACATCAGCCAGCTTTGAAGTGACCAATAGAAGTGGTCCATCCCCTGAAATTTGTCAACCACAGATATGACACGATTCTGAAACTGCGACTCTGCATGAAACGCTCGGACAGTCGTTAGGCCGTGCAATAACTCGCCGAAGTTGGACAACAAAGGACTTAGGGACACCATCTCAAGACGTCGTAAGCTCTGGGATGTGGGGAGGAAGTGCAGGAATACCAATACGAATGCCACTGTGAGAGCGAGAGAGAAGAGCAAGAACACAGGGGTAGCGGTAGCTATGACGAGGACAGACGAGATCCAAGTGATAGCCTGGAACGCAATAACCTGGAATTGCTCACTAATATTACCATCAACGACCCCAATGTCAGATGTCAGACGGTTCATCAAGCGCCCAAGAGGAATTGTATCTTGTAATAATTTGTTAGTTTAAGAGTTTTGAACAAAATATACAAGCCAAAAGAGAACTTACCCAGGTATCGGAAGGTTGCATGGCTGACTCGAACTAGGACTTGTCGGAACAATGACTGCCCAGCACAATAAACAATGACCAGCATAAGCAGCTGAGCAACGAGAAGCGCAGCCGCCTGGAACGAGATGATGGCAAAGAATGTCCAAAGCCAAGGTCTCACATCCTCACGTGGAGGAGGCAGCTTTTCTATCGGGCTTTGAGGCATAAAGTATATGTCCATGCTCGACGGCGAGATTGGCCACAGCCCTTGTGATGATCCCTCATTCCAATTCGATATGTCGCTTCGAACAGCACTTGTCTGCTCGTAGGCTTCTCCCCATCCTTTGAGGAACCAGGATTGTCCAACGGCCATCAGCCGGTATATTGCCAGGATCATCACAAGGGTAAGCCACCATCTGTACTTTCCGGCCTTGATATAATTCCAATAGACTCGGGCCTTGACGCCACCATCCGCCCGATGCTCTTCCTCGATAAATCTATCGGGTACGGCAGCTGATTCTTCCTCTAGTGTAGTTTCCGGTTCTGGTTCACTCTCATCATCGATGGATTGGCTCGAAGAGTCGGTCATATCGAGACCCATGGCGTCTTTGCCATAGACAGTGGCATGCTTGTCAGAAATATCAATAATTTGATCCGCAATGTGGCGAACCAATGTAGTTCGGTGCGTGACTAGAACAACAGTCCGGTCTTTCATCAGCGGCCCCGAAAGGCATTTGCGGACTATGAGCTCTGCAGTATTATGATCAAGCGCGGACAAGGGGTCATCCAAAAGTAAAACCCGCGATGCACTATAAACAGCTCTTGCCAAGGCTACTCGCGCCTTTTGTCCACCCGATAGGCCGATTCCGTTTTCGCCGACAAACGACAAATCGCCATGTTTAAATTGGGCCAGATCTGGAAGTAAAGCACAGGCTTCTAGAGTCCGTTTGTATCGTTGTTCATGGTAGGGAGCGGAGAAAAGGATGTTATCACGAATGCTCATACTTTGCAGCCATGGTGTTTGGGCACAGTATCCCACCATCTCATTTGGAATATGAGTTGTACCACTAAGTCTGTCAAGTTCTCCCAAAAAGGCTTGCAGGAAAGCAGTTTTTCCGGCCCCGACTTTGCCAGTGACAACGGTTAATCCTTTAGGGATGGTGATATTGATATCAACAAGGACAGGCGATACCTTCCCGGGCCATGTGAATGAGCAAGAATGCATTGAGAGTGGATTCTCATCTGCGAAAGGTTCAGAAGGCGAATTTTCCTTGTCTGGTTCGGACATAAAGTCCTCGATACGACCCAGAGCAATAAAAGCATTGATGAGAGATGTAATAAGACCGGGGATATCACGTAATCGGGTCTCGAGCATGGCGAAGAGCTGTAACGCAGGAAAGATAATGTCAATCCGCAGTTCATGACCAGCCAAAAAGGTATATGCATATAACGCAACGACGGGAAACACGCCACTTGCGAAAGCATTGATGAATCGAATCAAGATACTCCAGAGACTGGTGACAATGCGAAGGTTCAACTCATGCTGTCGGGCTTCCATCACTTGCTTAAGCCAGTGGTTTTGCCACCCATACCATCGAAGGTGACGAATCGCTTCAACAAATTGTGAAGTGATTTGAAGTCTAGTATCGGTTGCTGCTCGTCTGACACGCTCCCATCGAAGAAGAGCTCTGGTTATCAGCGCATTTACAGCCTGTGCAGCAAGTACAGCTAATATACCCAGAAAGCAGGATGGGCCAAAGAGTGTCCAGACGAGATATGTGGCGATTAACAGTCCCAGGGGCTTGTCAATGAGAGTATCAACCTCCCAAAACCTTTGAGCAACCTCATAAACATCCCCTCGCAGGAGGTTAAAGATTTTGCCAAGTGATGCAGCCTCCTTGGCTTGCTTCTGCGGGGCATTTTCCCTGCGAGAGATGATACGGCGCCAGAAACTTCCCACTGTCTTGCTTTTTCGCTGACCACTTTGGGCTGCGGATTCGTCGATAGTATCGTTTGTCTCGTCGACGGACAGTTCTGGTTTGCCTTCAACCATCAGTCCAAATATATTCTTCCGTGAAAGCGCTTTCTCATAGACCATCATGATCATCTCTCCCCTTGACCTTTCATAACATCGTCTTCCATACCACAAGAGCAGCACTTGCGATTGCGCAGCCACAAGTCTCAAAGCAAAGGACAGGAAGGCATAGGTCAAAGGTACGCGTTTTGGCCGGGATGGGTCTTTCATCGCCTGCAATAGTTGCTGCAATAACACGGGGGTCGAAAAGTCTGATAAAACTGTCAGGAGAAGAAGGCAATGAAGGAGATTCAAGTCACTCTACCGCACAACATTTGAACGATTGAAATTGTAGAGATGATCAAAACATCAATTCCATTAGCTCGCAGCAGACGACTAAGAACAGACCCGCGAAGTTGACGAAACTTTTCATGCAGCCTGCTATGCTGGAAGTCAAACCCAAGCAGCCAAACATCTTGTTCATGTAGCTGTCTTTTGCGCCCAATGGAGATAAGGGGCGCCATCCAGGATACTGTGAGGAACTGCCAAAGCCTCAAATTATCTTCTGGGGTTCGGAAGTCATTAGATGGCTGTTGTCCAACAGCGCTGATGTCTACTGATGGCAGCGAAGGCTCGCGAAACGGCATCAATAGAATCGTCGAACTTGCTGCTGCTGCCGCCGCTGCGGCGACATAGCGCGCCACAATTTTGAACTTCGGGCTGAAATATGGGTGAGTCGCCAGGGAAAGCTCAATTACAAATGCTAATACGTAGTATGCGAGTAGCAATACGGAACACGATCGGGGCCGCTTGAATGCGACCAGAATTGTTGCTATAGCCTAAGAAAGGCATTAGTCGTCGATACTGTCAAACAAGAGGATACCTTACCCATGAAAGAACAAGACCAAATGCTGAAGCATCAAATCTCAAAGGCACAAATTGGACAGTTTCAGCTAGAAGCCCGATGACCGAAAACAACAGGAGGAAGACGGTCCATCCCAATGGTTGCTTGGGGCGATCTAGCGGAAGCTCTTCGGTATCATATTGCTCGGACACAAAAGGAACAGTCCATTTAGGACGCCATTTTTCGGAAAAGCTTCCAAGTATATGGCTTAATGCAATAAACAAGACAACAACCGCTGGGACACACGCCAAGTAAGGTAATGCACAGGGTGATAGCCACGCATTATGCGAGTCCTATATGGAGTATTGGTCAGCCGAATGGAAGCCGAAGCAAGGGGTTCCATGAGTTCATACCCAGAAATTGCCACACCTTGATTGGAAGTTACCCTGGACCAACGGGATTTGATTCATATTTGGTCCGAAGAGCAATGCCTGTGGTAGCCTGGAGATGACATCCCTCGAAGCAACGTGGGGCTGGATCAATATTCCTCCGCTTGGCCCGTGCCATCTATACAGATCACTATGTCAGACTAGGTGCTTCACTATTATCAGAAGACTCAATCGTAGCTGTGGGTTAATGTAAAGTTTGGGTACTGGCCTACCAGAAGGGGTGGTCTGAAAGGTATCAAGACGGTCGCCGGGTTTGGCCTACTTTCTTTGTTTGATAGCCAAAACAGCTTGATAGGGGATAATAGTCTTCTTCTTCTTCTCCTTCCTCTTCTTCCTCCTCTTCCTCCTCCTCTTTACTGATATAAGCCTTGCTATTTATTTTGTTTCTAAGAGCCGATTGACTAAAGCGAGGTCTTATATATACTTTTCATGACCTATAATGGAGTATGTTTCTCTTCGCCGTTCCAGAGTCAACATCATTAGCTCATTTGATCGATATCCGTTCAAACTTGACGCTATCAAAAATGTTGAGTGGAGAAAGCCTAGTTGTGGATATATTCCTTGTTTGTGCCTTGGATCAATCCACTGACAATTAGCTCATCTGTGCAAATTCTAACTCCTCACTAGATTCACTTTTCTTCCTCTCCCTTTCTTTCTATTTTGCCACAACCGAATTTCCATCCTTATAATATCAGTTCTGAGTCACTCGCTCCATACTGAGCTTATTCGATTTGGTATGAAGGCCCGACAGCATAGTGTGCTCTTTCGATCATCTGAAAACCACTGAGCTCACAACCCGAGAGAGATGACCGATACCGGTTAGCACTGGTCCATACACCGTGGAGCGACTAGCCATCCGTCTGTCCTCCATGAAAAAGACGCAACATGGCTAAGGGGTGATTCCACCTTACGAGCAGAAGAGGTACACCTATAGACAAGTCCGTCATCTATGAACACAAGCAAATTTGCAGGGAAGGGCAAACATTTGCTCTAAGAGATAAACTTAAGATTGGCTATCCAAACACCAACGACGAGCTAGAGGTCTTCATGGGCCTCCAGCACCCTGTGAATTAGAGATACAAGCCGCACCTATTGCCGAAGCGCATCTTGTAAGTGATAAGCCTCAGCTTCTGATTACAAAGATCTACCCAGCCCATGAGAATTTTTAAACAAAGCTAATAGTTCTAGCAAGAGATGACTAGCAGCTACCGTTATTCGTACACCAGCGACGAGCTTGAGGCCCTGGTGGGTCTCTGTGAAAGAGCGGCAGAACATGTGTGAGAGTCAGAACCACTTTACAAACAAAGGAAGAGGATATCCGAGAGCTCATTGCCAGAATTGAGACTGGTATAGGCGCTCAACCCAATAAAACCCTTCAGGAGCTTTGAAATCAAATTGAGGCTATCGCCGAGCAGATTCTCCTGCTTGAGATGGCGCTTAAAGAAGACAAAGCTACCTTCAACACGGCGGTGGAAAACGCACCTACGAAGGTAAAGAAGGCCAATTCAGGGATTTCATCAGTCAAATTCAAGCTGGCCAAAATAAGCCAAACTACCCAACTCGTAATGAGTTAAATGTCAGGATGAATGGTATCACCTCGCAGATGATTCTCCTTTCTATGGAGAACGAAGAAGACGAGGCTCAATCCAATGCCGCGAGGGAAGGACGAGCCAACACATAAACGAAAACAACAGACGTACTTTAAGGCCAGATACAGCCAATCATCTTGGTTTTGGTTTTCAGTTTGATGAAGAATAAACTATATCCCTGTTCTTGTCACTATTTTTACAGTAAAACCGTTATTCAGGGCCTTGTTAGCCCCAGTGGACTCTATAGTCTATGATCTAAAGCAGAGTTGTATAACTCTCTCCTATATATGAAGCTTATGGCGGAGTATATTTCACTTCACCTTTATCTTATATCAACTTCTGAGGCATCAGGTGACGGCACCTAGCTTCTCCTCTTCCTCTCCCCCAATTTATATTTTAATCTAGAACTATTCATCTATCTTTTATTGATATATTTTTTGAAGACTTCAATACTTGCTCATTGTGCTGGTATATAATCAATATCGACACTATCAGAAATAGTAGCGTAACGACTACAATAGGGAGGCACTGCTCTCTTTCGATTGAAAGTCGTATTGATATATCTTCTGGAACCTCATTCATGATCCTGTTGCCTTATCATCTTAGTTTAAATATCTCTTCCTCTACAAGAATTCCTATCGTCCTACAACTGCTACTCTCTCACAACTACCGATTTACACACTCTACCTTTTTACCGAAGACATTCGATTCTAACTCAAAGTGAGCCAAAAGGTGAGCATCTTCCGACTATCAAGATATACTTAGCTTAGAGGTAGATAGAAATGGCAGACAATAACCGCCATTCCTACACCGATGAGGAACTTGAAGCACTCATGGAGCTTCGTGAGCGAGCCACAGCACGCTTGGCAGCTCATTCAGCCCTAGTGGCAGAAGAAGGAGAGATCAGGGATTTGATCGGCAAAATCCAATCTGGAATGAATGAGACAACCAACTTGACTCTCAATGAGTTAAACGCCAGATTGGAGGCCATTGCCCAGGAGATGATCATGTTTTCCATCGCAAACGAAGAGGACGAAGCCCAGTTTAACGCGGCAAGGGAAACAGCAAATGCCTAGATGGAAATCATGGAGTTACTTTGAGCGCGGCTACAGTTGGTCATTCTGACAATTTGAGGGAGGATTGGTCTGGGGAATATGGAAGCTAGCTAGAGGAAGAAGAGAAGAAGGGGGAAGCCTGACTACCAAGACCCAAAGCATCACGATCATGGAACAATGAAGATACGCTAAATCTCGGCATGAATGACATATTATGCTGATCAATCAGCAAGCCTGTCCTGTCACGCCAATAAGCTGTGGGCTAATGTTCTGATTCTGCAGCGCACACTCACTCTAGATGAGTAACAAGATGCAAAAAAGTAGGACTAGTGTATAGCCCGTTTTAGAAGTCGAGTTTTTACTATGCAACAAAACAATGATTCCATGAATATCTTGCATTGAAGATCCATCTACGGCAAATCGTCCGATGGTTTAAATCGTCTTTTTCTGCAAAGCATCGATATCCGGTACTAAAGGTGCCAAAACCGGACAAACAGAGCTCAATTTCAAGAGCAAGATAGAAGAAATCATTCTGAGAGAATCAACAATCAGCTTTACATAGCCATGAGTCATTATGAAGACTGGATACTTGTAGAGGCCAAGTATATCAGCTTCCATGATGGCAGAGGGCGTAAAAAGGAACCAAAATATTTTGAGGTAAGAATTAGGCTTTAGGGAAGTATTATTGTTGGACAAAATGATAGCAAATATTCGTTCATCAATATCTGCAACGTAGGTGAGACGAAGTTCGACCCAGGAACCCAGTACGATGAACTGGACTTCTCAAAGTCAACTTGCTCGAGAGCAGCAGATCCCAATTCAATGACTGCAAGGCATAGTGCACTGTGATTTTACTGGCGACGAAGGATAGTTGATGCGGAATATGCCGCTTGGACTCCGCCCTTATAAACAGGTCAGGCGGGAACTCCCTAAAAATGTCTTTGCTTTGTTCATGTGCAGCATATACTCTGTAGTAGCTGTGTAACGAATAGGAATACTCATGGGTGGCATTCAAGAAGACGAATCATTACTGATAAGCCGGAACATATCCACCGGGTTGGGTCTCGACGGGGATGAGATCAATGTAGCCGAAGGATGAGAAAAGTCCGTTCCTTCATGGCGAAAAGGTGGGAATCTGAGACGCTCATTTCTTATTTCATCCGTTTGAGGTGTTTCGGGGAGCCTCAGGTGACTGCATATGAAGTTCTCAATCGCATCAAGACGTCGAAAGAACTCCGCCGGGGAAGTCTCACCTCGGGAGCCTTTCCAGCTCAGCAATGCTGGCAGCGGTTTGAGGGGAAGAGATTCTCACTTTGTAGACTCGGTTTCATTATAAATACAATCCATTCCCGAGCCCTCACATAGACTGCAAGAAGGTATCGCGCTATTGCAGCGGCGTTTCCTATTCATCCATCAGCGCGGGAAACCGCAGTCAGGGTAAGGCAACCTGCTGCCTGCAACAACGATTGCTTGCTAATGAAGCCCGTTTACGAGTAGTTTCCGTATGCCAGTATTATATGAAGTTCATTGATCAAGACTACCTAGGCACTTATATTTGTGTTGTATGGGGTAGGTAAACAATGCTATGTGTTGATGCAGAGTATCAGCCGGGAAACTCCGCTTCCGTCCGCAGAAAGACACCTAGGGCATCCGGTCAAGTTTTAAGTTGGCCAAGCTTTGTTTGAATCTTAAGTTTTGCTTATATCAGTTTATGCCAGATTGTCTTTCTTGATCTTATCTCTTGATCTCAAGCGGAGACCATTTCACGGTGAGCTGGAGATCTCCAGTGCCGCTTTTCCCTTACCACATAGAAACTCCCTTCAACGGCCCACTTCAGGACACTTCCTCGTGCTGTCTCACCACTCCTTTTTTGGGGTTCATCTTCATCGGTAAACATAGATAATAAATAAACAATACCAAACCCCTGTTCTTTTGGCTCAAATTCCACAATTAAAGACGAAGCCGTGGGGTTGGCCGTGTTCGGTAGCAGCTCAGTCGGACCGATCAATTTTTTCGGGAAACCCAGGGTCCACTCAATTCCCCGGAGCGCTTTCAGAAATTTTTTCTTTTAGTGGCCTGGCCGGGGTTCCCCGAAAATTTTTAGCCTTTGAAATAAATGCCGTAATTGAATCATTTTGTCAATTCAGGATTGTTCAGGGTCTCGGCTTGGAGAAGCGTTGTGTAGTAAGTCATGCTCGACGAAAAGACATATGCCGTGGACGGCATGGCGGCCGATGGACCCCTCGAAAAGGACATGGAGAAAAAATTGGACGCGAAGCAATTGGAGCCCTTTGGCAATGAGGAGACTGCTGAGGTCAAGTATCGGACTATGAAATGGTGGTAAGTAGCGACTTGTTGATTCTCACATGTATCGATATAGATATGGCTAACGATGCTCAAACAGGCACTGTGGAATGCGTGAGTCCCTGATTCTAGCTGTCATGTTCCCCTGAAAGCATCGAATTCTGACCCCAGTTCCAGTCATGATTGCGGAGAATGTCTCTGTGGGTATTCTCTCTCTGCCATCCGCAGTGGCCACTCTTGGAATGGTTCCGTATGTATCTCTTAATGTAGTTTCAAGATATCATGGCTGACATTATGGAACAGCGCTGCTATTATGATTCTGTTCATCTCTGCTCTTTCATGGTACACCGGCTATGTCATCGGTCAATTCAAGCTTCGTCACCCTGAGGTTCACAGCATGGGTGATGCTGGTGAGATCCTGATGGGTCCCTTCGGCCGTGAGTTGCTGGGCCTTGGGCAGTTGCTGCTGTTGATTTTCCTCATGGCAAGCAACATTCTGATGTTCAACATCCTGATGAATGTGTTGACGGATCACGGCACCTGCACATTGGTGTTTGGTGTCGTTGGACTGGTCATCTGCTTCTTGGGCGCCTTGCCTCGTACAATGAACAAGGTCTACTGGATGTCGGTCATCTGTAAGTACATGCCTATTGCCGTCATGATACCGTTCAATTTACAGAAACTTGACTAATCATTACCAAGCATTCGCAAGTGTGTTTGTCGCGACTGTCTTGACTATGATCACGGTGGGAGTCCAGACCAAGGGACATGTCGTGAACGAGGCCGTCAGGGAAGTCAGCTTCCGCGATGGCTTCCTGGCAGTTACTAACATCATCTTTGCTTACCGTACGTTGATCCAACACTCGTTCGAGTGTACACAGCTAATCCATGGCCCCTCTTTATAGTCGCCCACGTTGCGTACTTCGGCTTCATGTCTGAGACCGAGGACCCACGCACATTCAACAAGTCACTTGCAATGCTCCAGATCGTCGACACCGTCCTTTATCTTGTCAGCGCTTTGATCATCTATCACTACGTGGGACCCAATGTCCAGTCGCCTGCTATTCTGTCTTTGAGTCCCTTGATGAGCAAGATTGCCTGGGGTATCTCAATTCCGACTGTGAGTTTCTTCTTCGTTGTCGTCATCTTTGTCAGTAACTCGAACTGACAATATATAGACCATTCTTTCCGGAGTTGTCTTGGGTCACGTTGCGTGTAAATACATCTACGTGCGCCTCTTCCGTGGATCCGACAAGATGCACAGCCGCAGTCTTTTCTCCGTTGGATCTTGGGTTGCTATCTGCATTGTAGTTTGGATTGTGGCCTGGGTTGTGGCAGAGTCAATCCCCGTCTTCAATGATTTGCTGAGTCTGATTGTAAGTCTTGAATCAGATCACATCCTTCAGGTCCTTTGAGGGTCTTTACTAACACAAAGATTACAGAGTGCGCTTTTCGGAAGTTGGTTCAGCTGTAAGGCCTCCCTGTCATCATCAGTTCTTCCGACATAGAAATCAATACTGACCTATTCACAGTTGGACTTCCTGCGATTTTCTGGCTCTACTTGAACCGCGGTCGGTATACCCAGAACTGGAAGAAGGTGGTTCTCACTATCGTCAATCTCCTGGTGTTGGCTATTTCTTTTGCTATTGTAAGTATTTTCTACAATTTTATGTTCATGGCAACTAACCCTTCCTAGTGTGCATTGGGATTGTGGGTGTCAGGCGTCGCGATTCACGAGGACTCCAGCTCCCAAAGTTGGTCTTGCGCTAACAATGCGTGATTGTGAAGCGATGAACTTCAAGACGCTTTCTTATAAGAGAGCATTCGACATGAAGAAAAACTACGATGTATAAATTCAATGTTTCGATTAGATCTGTTTGGCGGTAGGAGCCTGTTGTATAGGCCCTGGCTTTTTAGCATGGTTCATGGTGCAAGGTGTTCATATCACTGCATGTGTGCATTTACTTTAATTAAAACAATGTCATATGAATATCTACTTACCAGATTCTCCGGTGCCACTGAAAACAGTCTATCGGACTAGTCCACTCCGATGCTTGACGTCTCCGCACACATTCTAGGTAATCATGGAGAATCCCCGCTTTGGTGGAAGTGTTCCGCCTCGCATCCGCCTCGTCGCACCAGGCTATTTTCCCTCTGCAAGCTACTTTCAAGATCTTGATTTGGTCTTCGGCTTGGCAGCACTTTGTGAACCTATACCGCTTCACCCAAATCAAATACTTCGAGAGCCACCTGATTTTTTGCCAGAAGACTTGGTCTTTATACTACAGATACCCCGAAAGGGCTCGATTTTCAATTCAACCTAGCATTTTGGTCTCATCGACCTGTATTGTTATCATTTAGAACAATTTTCTTGCCTACTTTCAGGTCCCTCGCTTTTGTCCTTAAGGAAAGTCCGGACTGTTACTTACATAGCGCCAATATGTCTACCAATACCTCCACGGGAGCAGTTGAGGACGAGCGAGCCTCATTGACGTCGCGAGTTATTCCTGTCATGACTTTATCGGAGGGGTCCAATCCTCTCACTCGACCCCTCGCTCCCATACCCTTCACATATGCTCGTGAACGAGCAGAAGCGCGCTTCCAAGTTCACGGAAACGCCGTAATCACCGGTGGGGCTGGGGCACTGGGCCTCATCTCTGCACAAGCACTCCTAGAACACGGACTCTTGTCACTCTGTATCATGGACCTTCCCAGAACCCTAGAGACTTCAGCGGAACAAATCCAATCATTGGCATCAAAGTTTCCCTCTGTCAGTATTACCAAGGTCTCATTAGATGTGACATCAATGGAATCCATCGAAGCCGCATTCGAGCAGGCAGATAGCACGATGGGGGGTATTGATATCCTCTGCTGCTTTGCTGGAATCCCGGGATGCCAGCCATCTCTCACGGTGACACCGGGTCAATTCAACAAAGTGATGGATGTCAATCTGAACGGATCATTCTTCTGCGCGCAAGCAGCGGCAAAACGCATGGAAGCTTCGGGCAAAGGCGGGTGTATTCTGTTCACTGCATCAATGTCGGCCCATTATACCAACTTTCCCCAGCCGCAGGCTGCTTACAATGCGAGCAAAGCTGGGGTCGCGCATTTGACCCGCAACCTAGCTGTTGAGTGGGCTGTGCATGGGATCAGAGTTAATAGTATTAGTCCTGGGTATATGGATACTATTCTCAATGCTGGAGATGGGTTGGCGGATATCAGAAGGATTTGGGATTCTCGGTGTCCTATGGGTCGGATGGGGGATCCTGAGGAGATCACTGGGGCTGTTGTTCTCTTGTGCAGTCAGCGTGCAGGTCGGTACATTACCGGTGCTGATATTGTTATTGATGGGGGGACCTTGGCTCTGTGATTACATGGTGTGAATCTCCCACATTCATGAGATTAGCATACTGCCACCCCTTTACTATCCCCTTATGAGCTGTTTCATTTAGGTACACACGGCAAACAGTCTCAATGCACATTGACCATCTAGAGATCTGTTCAAATGTCATTGAATTCATATCGAAGAGGAACTATTTCAGAAGATAGCAAACGCATTAGGTGGACTAGCAACTCCACCAATCACCTAGAGTGAAGGTTTATCAGCATTACTCAACCAACAACATTAGGAAATATCAAGAGACTAACCTTCAGTGGCATACTGGACAAGAAAAAGCTATACCGTCCAGTAGCCTTGCAATGCTCAGATAGCTTCTCCAGGTCAAAAATCTCCCCGATAGGAGTTCCCCAACCGGCAAGCACCCACTCATGCAAATTGAAATTTGGATCCGCATGGGCACCTCTAATAGGCGCGCGCTCGAAGCTCGGCGCATCACCAGCGACAGCAGCAAACTGGTGCTCCCACAACCACCGTACCATACCTTCGGTCGCTTCGACGCCGCTGAAATCCGGCGATGATCGGAGTGCTAGGTCCTTCCGCTGCTGGTTGTCGAGTTTGTTGTATGCTGCTGTGAAGCCGCTACGGATGAAGAGGATGTCACCTTTTCGGAAGGTGAGATTGTGATCTTTGACAACTTGCTGTAGACTGTTGAGGGTTATCGCCTCGGACTGGAGCGCTGAAACTGAGATGGAGTTTGTGGCGGCCCAATCTGCATAGTCAAGGAGGACACCGCGACCTGTTATTCCACCGTGTTCACAAATGGCTATATGTATGAAATGTTTTGATTAGCCCTGCCTTTACCCTCATAGAAAATGCAAAACCGTTCCATACAATGAAGACCGATGATGTCTGAGCTCTCTATCTCCTCCGTAGTATGCCCATTATAGAACCGCCGAGACTTCTGATTTGCTAGAGTCAATAACCAGTTAGTCAAGGTCACAAGAAGAATATGATAATACTTTAGTTACATACCATAATGCCTAAATCCATCCCACTGAGTCGATCCTTGAGTGTTAAACGTCAAAATGTCATCATAAACACAATTCGGATGTCGAAGGACAAGCTGCTGCTTAAATGGGTCACGATTGAAGCTCGGATGCGAAGGCATGCTAAGAGGCCAATCGAGCGAGATCCGCACACCAGTTTGGATCTCCTTCGCGGCTTCAACGATCCGCTCGGGGGTGAGCAAGTTCAATGTTCCGAGCTGGTCATCTTTTCCGAAACGACCCCAGGCATTTCCCCGTGGGCCAGTTGGGTCTAACGGAAGGGCCTCAAAGGGAGTCACTGTGTCATTGGCAGTTTTCGTCATGTTTCTGAGATTGTGGGTGTAAGATGAGGCTTTGGTATAGGTTGATATGCCTCCGAGGTATTACACCCCCTCTATAGCTCTGCCCCCACACCCCCGGAACTCCCCCACTCGGATATGAATCCGAGGCATTTCTATTACCCATCGTCTCAAAAGAATCTAGGCTTTCTTCAATAAGGTACAAACATATCTTGCATTTAGAATATGAAAGCTGTGATATTCTAAAAGGTAAAGTATGCAATAGTAGCAGCATAGGTAGCGAGATTGTCACTAACCTGCGCTAGTGCAGTACCATCCTTGACAATCATGTAGGTTGTTCCAACAGTATTAAGTCCATATACGACCAATCCACTTGTACTTCCCTCGATGCTAAAGATCATGCTTTGACAGTTCTCCGGAAGCGGGAACGTAGAGCATGTGGTGCTGTAATTGTTGAAAAAGCTGTACAGGCCAGCGCCGTAGACGATCACATTCTTGGTGTTGAGAATGCGAAGGCCAAGAGAATTGCAGTTTCCGCCAAGACAGCTACTATAGTTTGGATCGTTGAGGGTTGAGTTAGATGGGTATGGGCTGTTGGCTGCGTTGGGATTGGGTTGGTAGTATCTGGGCGCCATGGGTTAGATCAAGGGGCTGAGAGGAAAAATGCATACCATAGGATTACTCACGGTGTTTCAGTCTGTACAAAGCCTGCAACGATTGAACTTGCGCCGGAGAATTGGTACTGATACAGCGAGTGGTGTTCGGATCCTGTTCCGTATCTTGTATCGATGTTAGTGACGAGAAGCCATGCTGACAACTTGCTGTTACTTACAACCAAACATTGTTTCCTTCAACTAAGAGACCGCGACCGGTATACACTGATATCTGGGTATTGGTTGGGCTCTCGAGGTCATGATCGGCTGTCCAAAGCCAAACGTTCTCCAGGTAAGCGCCACTGGCGGCTTTTGTAATGTGCATGGACATGTAGGCAGCCTCACATGCCGCAGAGACAGCTGCAGTCGTCGGACACTGAGCGACCTGTTGCTGAGATCCCTGGAAGCCTCCGATTCTCGTGTGAACATCCCACATTCCGGAACCTGATGTCGCCGCCAGGTTCCATTCAATGAGCACAGCACCCGGTGTCGAGCCCGCGGTGCTCACTATCATATCGGACCACTCGACGGACCCGGATTCTCCAGATCTGCCAATCTGAATCACAGGAATGGGCTTGGTGATACTCGACCATACACTGCCGGTAGCCATGATGACGGAGTATGCCTCTCCGACAATCCGAGAGCCTGGTGGGATGTAAAGAGTCTTGGTAATCTTGTACGTTCCTTGATCGAAAAATAGAATTTTACCAGCAGAAGCGGCAGATGTCAAGGCAGACTGAATCACGGTCGTATCATCGGTTGAGCCATCTCCTTTTGCTCCTGCGCTTCTGACACTGACGAACGAAGCAACCGGTGATTGTGCATATTGAGGCTTGGTCTTTGTATAATATTTCGTTGATCCGGAAGCCAGCAAAGCGCTCGGGCGTGTTGGCGCAGTGAAGGAACCCTGGAAGTTCGTTGGGCCATTTGGAGTATACTTGTGACCCTGTCCCCAGGCGCTGATGGTCATGGAACCTGTGGAGCCAGCGAGGACAGTACCACTCACACCCTTCACTGCAACGGGCACGTTATTCAAGCCAATGTTCTCCAGAATAAGACTGCCAGTTGACAGCGTCGAGCTCTGCCAAGCGGTTGTCACGAAGGTGTCGCAATTTTGGATGGTGCTGTCGATAATATTGACCGATCCCACAAGCTGAGACCCGACACCCCCATTGCTGATCGAAATAGCAGTTTGGCAATTGTAGATCAATAAGCCTTGGTAAGTCCAGCCCCAGTCCCAGATTTGAGAGACTGCAGTCACTGCATTTGAAATGACCAAATTCCGCATTGTGAACTGCTGGTTGCCAACATTGGCTCCATAGAGACCACCGGTGATTACCACATCGGTCAACCAGCCACCAGAGCCTGATAGGTTAATTAGTCCAGATCTGAAGAATTACAGTTTCGAACATACCATTCTCAATAAAGATGCCCTGATGTTGGGTTCCAGAAGCGGAACTCATAACAATCTGAACATTTTGGATGCTGGAGGCCTGGCCAGTCGGCCAGTGAATACCAGTCGCCGCAGTAGCGGCAGGAATTGAAGTCAGATCCAGTTTCAAATTTCGAATTTGTCTGAAAAATACATTTGTCGATGTCCAGCCCTGGTTTCCATCACTCTGATATTGGTCGCCGTCAATCAGGCCCAGTCCGACGAAACCTGCAGTTGCTTTTAGAACTGGCATAGCATTTGCATTGCCGATAAGCTGTGTGAAGTAATAATCGATGATTGAGGAGGAAATGAGGTACGTTCCAGATGGAAAGTAGACTATTGCAGGAGTTGTGGTCGAAGATTGTCTGCTTGCTGGGCCGAAACGACCTCCAGCGCTGATAGCTGCATTGATGGCAGCGGTATCATCGGTCACACCATCGCCTATGCCCATGTTAGTAACTCGGAGAAACTGCCGTCGTCATTCCATGCTCACCTTTGGCTCCATAGTCCTTCACGTTACGGAAGACCGTGTAGCCAGAGGGATTCGAGTTAAAGGCTGCGACTCCTTGATGAGCAATGTCCGCCAACCAGTACGCAGTATCTGCTGCTGCCACTTTTGCAACAGTCGCGTCGACCTTCTCGATGTGATTCGTTTCTATGCTTGCAACGGCTGAGGCGATATTTGTTGGAGCGCCAAAAGCTGTGTACTGTTCAAAGGGGACCATAGCAGAACTGACTATCTCATCCACAGCAGAGATGTGTAGCAGTTGAGCTCTGGCACATGCCAGGAACGACATATACTTGATCACGGAAGAATAGTACATCTTGGTCCTCAAGCACTAAAGAGTGCAAATCAGGGCGATGGGAGATGCGAGCCACTAGGGAACCATGGGGAAGATCCGGGGACACATGGCTTATGTATAGCCACCTGGCGCCCATTCTGATGGAATAGACTCGATCGGATTCCAGCCAGCACGCATGACACATAAGGGATGCATGAATGACCCTGCATCCTCAGCTGAAGACTATCCAGATTAGGGAATGCCACCCCAAAATACCACTTGAGACGGGGAAATATATAGCGAGTGACTGCAGACCAGGGGTGTCTACTGGCGAGATAATTTCCCGGGGAAGTCATTGATTCTGTCACGCAGTGTTCTCCGTAAGAAAGTGAATCAATAGGGCAGATCTTTCCCCGCAAGAGATCTCGTCCCTGTCTCTCCCTGCAGGTCAGCCAATAGCCGATGGATGTCAAGCACATCACATTATGAAGAAAATCAACCTAAACTGCCAGTTTGCCGGGGGGCACTTCCTAATGGGAATGGAATGTGACTGGTTGCAGAATTCATTGCAGCCACCATTCGGGGTATGTGACTCAGGGGTGTCAGGAAAAACGCCAATCATGCGTCTCTCAAATACGAAACATGTACTTTGAGTCTGAACGGCCCGGACTATCTTCTCATCAACTTAAATGGGAATAAGGTCAGGAGACCCATGGGAACGCCACGCTTTGTGTGGGGAGACCAGCCGATGGTCACTACACATCCATGTACATAGAGGTACTCCATATATCCTGGTTAAGACTGTCACACTCGTCGGACTTTATTCGCCTTGACTCGAATGCTGTAATACTCGAAAGTCTTGGTAGTAGAAGACCCCTGAAGGCTTTGGGCATTGGGCAGCCCAGTATATAATCTATCGCACTTGATATTCTGTAGTCTCTCATACTTGATATATTGTGTGTTCTATGAGGTAAGTCGATACACTATAAATGTTTGTACACAAGATATATATGTACATATCATGTCAACTTGCTCAGTATAGAAACATGTGTGCTCCCAAGTTCCTTGCGAACACAAATCAGTGATTCAGTCTCGGCAGGTGCTTGAGTGGGCTAAGTCGCCAAGTTTACCCGAAGCTTATACTTCTGCTTCATGCTAATTTGATTCCCCGGTTCTTTGTGGGCTCTGATATTCTCAGTCTGTGGCGGATCTTCCTTTGACGGGTCAAGGTTAACAGTACCATGAACGAGCGGGGTTTCTATAAAGACAAGGAAGATGACCATTCTCATCTGAGTAATTTGCATACGTTGTACGGAGTAGGTGTGAGCAGATTGCACCATGAAAGGATCGTAAGATCGTTAATAAGCGAGCATTGTGAAGCCATCCCCCTTTCTCCCATGCGGACAAACAATAGCTTGAAAAGCCCCGAGCATAGACCTTGGTTGCCAAGACAATACACGTGACCCCATTTTTTCCGCCTTGGATGCGTTGCAAAAAAAATAAAAAAATAACAGTCGTAACTTCCTCGTCTTGTGAGGCACATCAAATCTCGAAGGCAAATATCATCAAGGGCCAGAATATTCCCTTGATTTGTCTTCGAACTCGCTTTTCCCAGCTCGAAAGCTCTTTCGGCCGTGCTGTCAGCTTCTTGCGCGCCGGATCGCGAACGTGTTACGGAATCGCGAAGACCGCCGTACAACCCACCTCAAAGGCGTTGGAGACAAATTGGGATTTGCTTTCTCCACGGCTACCAGTATTCAAGTGGAGAGTAATCATTCATCAACGCCGTGCCGGTGACCGAGTCGTTGCGGAGTCAGAAACAGTCTCGCCGCAAACGCCGACAACTCCCTTCCTCGATTGCCGCAAGTGAGAAAACCCATCGAGGCATCATATCGAGTGTCGGTTTCGCGTCGGGCTTGATTACCGAACTTTGACTCGGATCACGTAGTATCCGAAGGATACTGGTCCAGTTCACGCAGTTCGAGCTTGCAGCGTACAACCAACAGTGGTTGTCAGACGTTCAAGATGTTGAAACGTGGAGCTTTAGGCCCTCACGGTTCGAAAGATGACGAAGGCAGTTTCGGAATGGCGAGCACCCCGGATGATAAGCCCCAGCGGGCGACAGCCGCGCAGTTAGCCAGCAGAAAGTAAGTCATACCCAGATAGCTAGTCAACGAGCAACAGCTGACCGGAGATACGTTTCAATGCCTTAGGATCAAAGATGTTCGTAGACGCCGAGCCCCAACCCCCAGTGGAGGCGCATCTGATGCGGCTCCGTTCAACCCTTTCGCATCCGCGGCTCCAGCCGCAGCACCCGCACCCACCCCATCGACCGGTTTCGTATTTGGTCAAACTCAGAGCCAGAGCTTTCCTGGTGCAAGCCCAGGTCCTAGTCAGGGAGGGATGTTCTCGTCAGGCACTAACGGCCAAGCGGGTGCTCCGGCGCCATTTAGCTTCGGCGCGAGCTCTACCTCGTTCGGATCTGCACCCGCGAGCAATCCATTTTCTGTGAACACATCATTCGGCGGAAATACGCAATCAACCAATGGGTTCAGCTTCGGGGGCTTCGATGCCGGAAAGCAGCCCGCTCCGTCATTTGGTGGATTTGGCGCCCAACAGACTACTAGTACTCCAGCCAGCACTCCAGCAAGCGGCAGCCTGTTTGGAAAGACCACAGCACATATCACTTCGCCTGCTGATGATAGCATGCAAACTTCGCCTGATACCAAGCCTAAAGGTGCTTCCATATTTGCCCAGAAACCAGCTACCGGTGGATCCGCAGCCGGAAATCCATTCGCAAACCTTTCAGGTCAAAATGCCACCAATCCGTTCGCACCGCCCAAAGAGACTGCCACAGACCAAACCGCCACCAAGCCCGCGGAGCCCCAGCCTTTCAAACCTCTTTTCGGTGCACCTGCTGCTGCTTCGAAATCTTTGGGTGGAGAGAAAGAGCAGCCAGCGGCCAGTAATCCATTTGCGAACCTCTCAGGGCAGACTTCAACCACTAGCAACCTGTTTGCTCCTAAAACACCAGCCGCAGATGTGACTCCTACGAAACCCACCGAGGCGGCAAAGCCTTTTGGTTCTCTTTTCGGCTCAAAGTCCGTCTCTCAACCCACAGAACCTGTTAGCAATTTGTTTGCACCCAAGCCAGCGGCGGAGGAAGCAAAGGCGAGCAATCCGTTTGCGAACTTGTCAGCATCGAGTTCGTTTACCACGTTATCCACACCGAAGGCCACCGGAACCGAGGAGAGTTCTGGAAAGACTGCGGAAGCACAACCTTTCAAGCCATTGTTTGGCACACCTGCGCCATCGAAGACTTTGGAGGCTGAAAAAGAACCGGCCCCTACTCCTGCATTTGGCAACATGTTCGCAACACCAAAACCGGCCGCGGAGTCTGCAACTGCAAAGCCCTCAGTAGATCAACCATTCAAATCCATGTTTGGTACACCTGCGCCATCAAAGACCTCGGAAACTGGGAAAGAGCCGACAGCTACGCCAGCATTTGGTAATATGTTTGCAACACCGAAGCCAGCCGCAGAGACTGCGACCGCGAAGCCTGCAGGAGACCAGCCATTCAAGTCCTTATTTGGTACACCTGCGCCGTCGAAGACTTCCGAAGTTGAAAAGGAGTCGGCTGCTACACCAGCATTTGGCAACATGTTTGCGACACCGAAGCCGGCCGCTGAAAATGCGGTTGCAAAGCCTGTCGAGGATCAGCCGTTTAAGCCCTTGTTTGGAACACCCGCCACCTCGCAGCCTCTAGCGACTGAGAAAGAGCCAACTGCCGTGGGCAGTGCATTCGCACCTAAGGCGACGACTGAAGAGCAGGCTCCCGCACCTGCTAAGTCTGTGCAATTCGGTTCGGTGTTTGGAGCATCACCTGCACCGTCGACAACCCAGGCTACACCCAGCAATCCCTTCGCGAACCTATCAGGACAGAACGCATTTAACAACCCGTTCGCACCGAAGCCAACTGAGCAGGCCGAGAAGAGCCAACAGAGCAAGCCATTGTTTGGCGCAAGTGCAGCGTTTGAAGACAATAAGGGCAATAAGCAGGCAGCTTTGGAAGCCCCATTGGCCAACCCATTCACAGCTACTCCAAAGGCAACCAATGAGCTACCAAAGGAAAGTGCGACAGTGACATCAACAGAGCCGATAACCAAGGCACCTTCCTCTCAGTTGTCGTCCGACGCGTCTCAAAAGAGTTGTTTACAATTCTCTTCCTCTTCTTCCCTCCCCTCATCCTCCTCGACTTCTACTGTTTCCAATATCTCTACCACTTCCAACACTGTCCTTGCTTCCGACACTTTCATTGCTCCAGACACAGACAGTCTTTTCCCCCAATCTGATCAGCCTGCATCAATTGAATATCCCGACATGCCGGTCAAGCGTCTTTTCCCTGGCAATGGCGAGGTCAATCCTCGCCATCCCCACGAGGCCGCTCTTATCTGGAAACTTCGCGCGTTGACTGAGTCATTCAAGCGTGAGGTCGCCAAATGCGACCCCACGACTGATGACATCGACGATGTTATCCTACTTTACGTTGAACTTCGCCGTGATATGGGCATCCCCATCGGATCAATTGATCCTATTGAAGAGGCCAAACGGGCTGACCTCAATCACCATGATGCCGCAGAGGAAGCACAAAATGGCGAAACGCCTGCTCGGATCTCGAGCCCCCCCACTTTCACTCCTCCTAATTTGTACAGCACAAAGCCTGCGCCTGCTCAGAAGCCTTCGTCTCCTGAGAAACCCTCGACGGGATCTTCAACTTCCTCCAAGTTCGCCCAATCCTTCTCTGCCCCGTCTGCTGCTCCTTCGGCTCCTGCCTCTCCTGCTCCCATCTCTGCTGCTGCTACCGCTACCCCGGCTGCTACTACGACCGCTGCTCCTGCTGCTGCGATTCCCAAGTTTGATGGGGGAGCTGCCTCGGCCGCTACTCCTGCAATTCCCAAGTTTGGTGGCGGGGCTACTTCGACCGCTGCCCCTGCCTTCCAGATTCCTAAATTCGGCTCTGGCGGCGGCGGCAGCACCGACTTTATGGCCCAGTTCAAGGCAAAGGCGGAAAAGACTGCGGCTGAGGAAAAGGCTAAGAGAAAGGCTGAGGACTTTGACTCCGATGAGGATGACGAAGAGGAATGGGAGCGCAAAGATGCGGAACGTCAACGCGAGAAGCAAGCTCAACTCGAAGCCGCGGCAAAGAAGCGCACTGTGTTTATCCCCGGTCAAGGTTTCAAATTTGTTGATGATGACGCTGCTTCTCAGAGCCCTGCGGCGCCCACTACTACTGCTGCTGCCCCTGCTGCTGCTGCCCCTACCACTCCTGCCACCACTAGTACTCCCGGTCTGTTCGGTGCCAAGCCTGGCCCCACTCCTTCCATCTTTGGTGCATCTGGCGCGGTGTCTTCTAGCTCTACAACCTCAGTTTTTGCTTCCGGCCAACCAGTTCCAGCCTCGCAGAATATCTTCGGTGGGCTTAAGGCGACTTCTCCCAAGCGCAAGGCCTCTATAGATGAAACCGACGAGGATGATGCCTCCGCCAAAAGGGTAAAGTCGACATCTCCCGCTCCCGCTCCTGCAGGCGCTAGTATGTTTGGACGCGTCTCAACTGCAACCCCGCCCGCTGCTCCGACCACCTTATTCCCTGCTTCGACCACTCCCTTCACACCTGCTCCAGTCAAACCCTCCCAGCCTGTGACTACCACCCCTGCGGCACCTGCTGAGACCACCGGTGCCAATGATGACGAGGAAGGTGAGCCGGGTGAGATCTTTGATCTGACTCGCGGAAACGGTGGTGAAGAAGAAGAGACTGTCCTGTTTGAGGACAAGTCCCGGGCTTTCATGCTTGATGGACAGTGGGCTTCCAAGGGAACTGGTCCTGTCCGACTTCTGCAGCATCCTGTCACAAAACGTGCCCGGGTTGTGGCGCGTGCCGAACCGAGTGGAAACGTCGTCTTGAACGCTCTCCTGAAAAAGGAGTTTGACTACTCTCTCACAACCAACAGCGTCCAGTTCATGGTTCCCGAAGAGGGTGGAAAGCTCCGGCATTGGGCCCTTCGCGTCAAGCGCGAGAGGCTTCAAGAGTTCCACGATTTGATTCAAAAGATCAAGAACTAAATTTGTTTTGATATCGCCATGGAGATTGATCTCCCTTTTCATGCTCCATTCTTTGCCCTTCGGGGATTGTATGTTTATCTTCAAGCGCATTACATGGGTTTTGCATTTGCGCTGTGGTTCGGTTCTCTTTCTTGTTTATTTTCGTGTCGATGCCCTCACTGGCATTGGCACTTGGTTTGAGCCCAGTTTGGGGCCTGGGAATGTCCCTAGGCCCACGGGTTCCCTCGAATTTTTCTTTTTTTTTTTAGAAAAAAATCTAAAGGAATTTGATCTCTTCTCTTTCTCGTAGTGTATCTTGTGTACTGTAGTGTACATAAGTAATTTCCACCGAATACGATAGTCCAGGCGAAAGAGACAAGCTAACCTCCAAAGAGACTAAAACCCTCAAGCGAGAACTATAAAAATAAAATTAGGAAGCTAAAGGCCGAGGCTCCGGTGGCGTCTTCAGGGTCTTTCTACTTAAGACAAGGCTTTCCTCAACTTTGTTTTTGTTTTGAAGATTTTTCCCCTGCATTTTTACACCAGTCACTCGTTCAATCTGTCCCTCATTCAGCCAAAATGAAGACCGCTCTTTCTCTGCTCTTAGGGCTCGTCAGCCTTGCCTCAGCCCGCACCGATCTAGAAGGCTGCGTCTCCTCCATGGTCGTAATCAACTATGGCGCCAGCTACCTCTGGTACGTCCCCGACACCGGCGAGATCTGCTCATTCCTCGACTGCGGCGGTGGCCGCGCACCCCCGAAGTCCACCGTCCCCGGCTGCCCCCTCTACACCGGCACGGCCACCGTGACCGCCGACTACATCGAAGGTTGGGGGCCAAATGGCAAACAAGCCGCCTCCACAACCACCATTCTGTCCACCGCTTCTTCCGCTCCTTCTGTTACCGCTGAGATCATCACCACGCAGACTTCCGAAGCTACCGTTTCGGTGTCCGCTTCTGCTACTGCTTCGTCTTCGTCTTCGTCTTCGTCTCTGTCTTTGCCTTCATCTTCCGATGCTGAGAATACGCCATCCTCCACTGCTGCTGTCACTGATTCCGCGACTATTATCACGTCTGTAAGCTCGGCTACGGGAGACGCTTCTTCCACTGCGGCGACTGCCAGTCCCACTTTCAACGCCGCTAATACCCGGTCCTCTAACGGTGCCGGTGTTATGGCCCTCATGGCTGCCGTAGTCGGTGCCGTGGCTCTGTAGTTTCAACGCGATGTGCTCGAGGGATTCTTCCAATTTTTTTTTGACACCAGGTATCTACCAGATATCTGCCAAGAATTGTATTTACATCTATACTATTTAGTCATACAAACGGAATCAAGTCATATCGTTTTGTTTGAGAAATCTCGTCAACCAGAAACGTCAAAATACTAAGCAGTCTCTTATTGGCCCCGTAGAATCTTCTTTTCTCTCGCGTAGCTCTATTCTCCATGTTCTATCGAGGGATAGACATTATGAGCCGCATCGCCGATCTGCACGACCTTTCTTGGCGAGACCCAGTGCGAATGGGGTTCTCCACCTTAATTTGAGGGGAAATGGTCTGCGAGTTCGACATCAATGAAGAACGATAGTGGGACATTGGGATATACTACATGCGTGTGTTCCTATGCAATGCAATGGCCCCTGCAAAATACATGTAATGTGGGATATGGGATGATCGGGATTGTGGCCCAACAGTCCATACTCCGTATACGAAAAATTAATATCCAGACAGGACAAGCGCAGTAAGCTAATGTAGGGTGTGCAGATTCCTTCGTATTTTGTGATTAAACAGGAAGTTATAAAAAATACATCGGAGCCCCTGATCAGATGTCGGCGACGGACTCCGCTAGGTCCGATGCCGTGGGCCTGTGCGTACAGACCGGTACAGGTACGGAGTACGGAGTGCGTGTCTATGTATCATTCCCATAGATAGATGGGAACCCGTCTGCTGGGAATAACATTTCCAGAGGCATGTTCATCATGAATTCATAATCCATTGGAGGCACAGTCATCGGAGAGGTGTGTTCCTGGGCTTCTTTTCTCCGCTGGTGGATGTTTTTGATCATTTTCATGCGGCTGTTCATTCTTTCAAAGATCTCTGGCAGCTCAGCTGGCTGGGAGGTTTTGGCGTTTGTTTGCTGGAAGGAGGCACGTTGTTCTTCCAGATTGCTAAGTAGTTGGTCGACGGTTTGGTCGAAATTTATCGTATTTTCCACGTATGTTCGGTCCCAGCCGGGGTGATCGTAGAGAGAAAGTTGGGAGAGGGTGACGGTTGCTTTGCCAAATTGGCAGATGATGCTGAATGGGAAATAAGGTAGGAGGGCCGAGGGGAGAACGAAGAGGTTTCGGAAGAAGGACTTTGTTGATTCCAGACAGCGGAAGAGGAGATCCAATTGCATCAGAGTATCATCGCCATAATGAGATTTGGAAGGTTCATTGCTGAGTGCAATTCGGTATAGGTGTATTTCCATTGTATTGTAATGAAGATTCAAAATGGCTGTCATTGTTGTCAGATCTTGGTACAAATCATATAATGATGATGACTTACTTGAATATGGGGATTCGCCCGGCAAGCGATCTTTGAGCTGTTTAAGCTCGGCCTCAAGCCAAGCTATGGTGAACCTAAGTGGCGCTGACGGGCCTGGGAAAGAATGGAATTCGGTATGATATAAGGTGTGGTGAATCCTATCCGCAAGGCTCATCGCGCGGACTAGTTGTACCAGATAGGCATCACTGGGGTACTCTGCAACCTGGTCCAGAATATTGCAACATTCGTCGGTATATTTTGTAAATCGAACGATTGAACCCAAATCTTTGACGCATATCGAGATCCTTCCAACAATTAGATATCACTCGGCAAATCGGATGGCTGGTGAGGCACATACATCGTAGTTAAGTAATAACATCCAAGATACGCTCGTCGTTCTTCGAGCGTACGCACTGGATTTTGAGTGTCTTCATTCCCCATCTCTTTGTAATAGGTCAACGGATAGCTCAAAGTATTTTGGTAAGCTATGCCCTGACTGAGCCCCAAGCTCAATGATTGAGCCGCAAGCAGGTGCACGAAGGAATCAAGCTGGGGGGTGACACGACGGACACATTGAGGTTCGGATTCGGCGTTGATTCTTGTGTAGGGTTCCTCAGATACTGCTTGTCGTGGGACGCGACTGACCGAAACGAACCAAGCAACGTTCACCAGCAGCCCCTGCAGCAGGTCCAGGCTATGCTCTCCTTTCATGATGATGTGTTCGGCCACATATTCCTTGACCTTATCCACTATCTCTCGCTGTCGCAAAGAATTTTGACATGTGACCATTGCAATGTTGAGATAGACAAAGGGTTTCTCTCGACGCAGTTCCTCCGCAGTAGTGTGCGAAGGGAAGGTCAAGAATGGAAAAAGGGGGAACATTTTCTCGAAAAACGATTCCATCGACAGCTGGTCTTCGGTCTTACCAGGAGCAGCGGTAATCTCTTCCAAGGTAGATGAAGATCTTGTAGTTGCTGGATCGGGTTCTAACCGTTCTCTGGCATTGCGTTCTGAGGCAGCCAGTATAGCAACCATACGGTCAACTTTGGCCTCAAGTGCATCAATGTCTCTGACCACCATTTTCAGACGTAGTTCTATACAGCTTCATGGAGTATATTCACTTACGAGCTCTTTCCATCTGATCTTTTTTCACGTCGATGGGCCCCGGGCATTTGGGTTGCACATTCTTTTCCCAACCGGCGGCAACTATTAAGAATCAATATAGATCCGCCGATGTATTAACAACACAATATACTTACCGTTTGCAAGGGCCATTGGCTTCCGGTGAACATCGGACTTTAGCCCTGGCACAGGTAATACATGCTTTGGGGTGTCGAATCCCGACTCCATTATCCACCATGACGGATGACGTCTTAATTGTAGCCCAGACAAGCCGAGAAGAGATTATTTGGTGGACTTTGGATGGTACTATCTTATGGGAGCTGGCATCTCATAGGTGTGATACATCCATATGGAGAAAGAGAGAAACAGCGCGGAAGCGGAGTCCGCTCGATAACCCAAGACTAGTCCCATCATGTGATTCTATATAAAGCTTTAGCATTGTCCGCGGGCTCTAACCACGGGCCTTGATATCAATTGATATGGAAGCAACGATTTGACTCTTTATGCCATTTTTTATATCGTTAACTTGGTGATCTACAATCATACTTCTGACAAGTATCGCCCCTTGGTTCCTGCAGTAGTCAAATCCAGCCCAACAATCCTTCTATTCACCAACATCCACACAAACATGCCTTCACCCTTTTTAGATCTCGGTGGAGATTCTATTTCTCAGGAGCAAATCCTGGGATGCGGAAGTTCAGCGATTGTGGTTTTGCGTGACGGCTTGGCCATCAAGACGCCTCTGAGATATCTTTGGAGCTCTGATGTCGAGGTTAAGATGAATACTGAAGTCATCCAACGGGAACAAGAAGTCTATCGTCGTTTTCAAACCTCCAATATCCAATGTGGCGGTATTGTGAACTGTGCTGGTTTTTCGAAAGACACTACCCAGCTTGCGTACATGAGAAATGGAGATCTTCGCACATACTCAGCAACCAACCAACCACCTCAACAGCTCCAACTTTCGTGGTTTCGTGACATGGCTCGCACGCTTGAGTATATCCACAATCAACGGGTGCTAGAGGCAGACATTGCCAGTCGAAACTTCCTTCTCGGTTCAGATCTAACTATCAAATTCTGCGATTTCTCCGAAGCATCTCTTCTACCCTTAGATACCGATATCGATACTGTCGATGATAGCGGATACACGACTCGAATAGATCTTGGCTTTCTTCGAGCGGTTATCTATGAAGTCGTCATTGGCGAGAAGTGTGAAATTGATCTCTTTAACGACGATCTTCCCAGTAACTTGTGCCTTGGCTTGGCTGGCACATGTATACCTACATGTACCTAAGTAGTTATGGGTTTCCACGCCAGATATGGTGTTTATGTGGCTCGCGTAGCCGCTGGCCCTAAGCTCGAGTCTCGACACCTGTAAGCCACCTTATCAATCATTGCCTTATTTCTCCATTTGCACTCGTGCGTCTCCGTAAAGGGGCCGTGTATATGCACTCCAGAGACAGGGTTTGCCAGGCGGGGAAGTAGGGCCTCTCTTCCTGTACTACGACTTTCTAATGCAGGGATCTTACCGTCATTACTCTAAGCAGTATTAGCGGACCTATACGGGGCGCAATGTTAGCGCCCAGGGAGCGCCTAGATGAGTCTGCCTGTTGCTGTACACCATCCACCATGTACATGTAGGTAGCATCTGAAAGTCTATAAATATTTGAATCTTCTCTTTCATTGAAATCAAGAGCCAACCAAATATAATAATGATAGGCACTTTCCTGGTAACCAGATTTCCTCTCGCATCATGAGTAATGAAATCTGTTGTGACATGATGAAAGTATCGTGTGGTACGAGCGCTTCTAGTGCAGCGCGAGGAAGAGAAGGGCCGAAAAGCACTGCGAAACATATGGGATCGAACTAATTGAAGACTCAAGTCAGTGAAGTGACAAGCAACTCCTTCATCTTTTAAGACATATCATGAGCTGTATAGGTTGCAGAATACATACGGATAATAGATGTCTCTGACGTATCTGACTAGGAGCTGTGCTCTGAATGCCCATCTTCGGAGCAACTTAGTTTCGGAGTGGAAAGATATATGAGCGGATGAGCGCCTAGGGCAATCAATAACTACATGTAGGGGCATCTGGAGCCGACCTTCCAAACAAGCGGTGAAGTAGATGTTCACCACCTGGTTCTTTCCCTGACTACGGAGTACAGAGTACTTACGATTCCTCTACCCGTCTTATCATCACGAGTGATTAACAAGTGGGTCATCAACGATCCGTTGCTCCAGTTCGGGTCAATATCCACCCGAGCCGTGATCTTGGCATCCATGGCGAGGTCAAAAGATACAACTTCATTGATCAGGACGATACGGGACGGCTGTTTGATTTCAAGAAGAATCAACTCTGGAATGGTGCTGCATATATGCAAGCTGAGATAGACTGTCTATCTCAATTAGAGGATACAAGACGCGGTGCGGGTTTCAAGTGGTGAAACAGCCTGGTTCAACCAGTGCCAGGGCAACAGAGTAGCCGCGAAAACAAAACAAAACATAGAAACGCGATGTAAATATGTACAAGATCGGGCTCACAATTAAAGAGCCAGTATCACCCTATAGCCCAGCCCGAGTCACAAAGGTTGGAATATTGCTAATTGATATAGATGTGTCACAACGTACGAGGCCATTTAGGATTTTGCGGCCATAAGGCAACTGTGTACTTCATACATCGCTAGAAGTGGGCCTGCTATTTAAAACTAAGTGACCTGTCCTCCCCACCAGCGAGTACATAGATGTGTGGGATTGGCGGGAGGATCAAAACAGTGAGGATTGTCCAGCATGTAGAGGAATGACACCACCTAAAACTGCCCGATTGAGAAACGATTGAATAGCGCGTGTTCATAGAGAATCTCCTGTGCATTTTTCTTTCATTTCAGCTACCATCTTTTGCTCAAATTTACCACCCCAAGTATAAGACAACGTCCTGGACTTTGCTTTCTCACCCTAAGCCTCGCGTGGTATGAATACCCTAGTCCATAGCATCAGCATTTATCTTGAAGAAACGCCAGTGTAATATCATACAACTCGCCGTTTTGGGAACTAGCCAGGAATACTGAATGAGGAATCAGTGCGACAGCCTCACTAGTGAGCTGTTCTTCGACACTCAAGTCGAAGATAAACCACCTCTTCAGTGGATGCTCGCAATCGAAGTCAGGGGGGATGTGGACATGATCATAACAAGGAGGACAAAGCTTCGCGGGGGAACTCCCTTCCTAATACTTGCTCACAGAATTTCTCTCCAAGACTAGTATGACACCGTTGCGAGTTACCAGTTATATCGGTGACGCGCGCGTATATCATGACTCGCCTCGGAATGTCATTCATATTGAGATCTCGAGAGATGGTTATTATTCCGGATTTAATCATTTTCCGAGAAGTTATAATGGGCTTTGACGGTATCTCAGTAAGTCCGGGCCCGACTTGGTACACCCTGGACACATCGGCGAGTTATTACATTGTAGTTAGGTGGATAGGTGACTATCATTGAATCTTGTACATAGGTACCTAGGTATGTTGTTCGGTTTGAATACTTCAGGGAATAGAAATGGAACCAAGTCATAATAAAAGACCACAACATTGTATTCATTATAATGGGAATGGCCAGAACACAAAACAAGAGATCTATGCAGCCCAGACATCCTTACCAGCTCCCTCAATCCAGTGACCGAGCTGATTGACACCGGCGTCCCAGTCCTTGAGACGGTTCCGCATGCCATCAATCTGCTTCATATCCAGAACCTTAGGCTGAACCCAGTGGATCTGTGCAACCTGGGCAACCTGATCGATCGACCCACGGAGCAAGCCCAATGACAAAGCCTTCATGACAAGATGCTCGATCTCATCGGGCTGCACCTTGGTCTCGGATGCAATAGATTGGAAAGAGAGAGAACGGTCGTGGGGTGGACGACGGAAGACCATCTCTGTCAGTGCTGACAGTGAGATCTTCTGGTACAGGAATACCCGGTGTGCCTCCAACAGCTTGTTCTTGCTGATGTTACCGGCCAGCACGTCGTAAGCAGTGAGGTCGCCGCGGTTGAAGGCGAAGAGAAGCTCGCGGAGCCAGTTGTGAGGGGTCTCGGTGAGAGAGTCCAGGATTGGGTGCAGGAGGAGCTCTCCGAAGTTGTAGATTGTCTCCGATACAAGAGCGGCCACGCTGAGGGTGTATGCACGCGATGCGCGCTCGGTCTCGGGGAGTTCATCCAGGTCAATGCAGGCGAGGTAGAGGAGGGCGTTTTTGTAGAAGGAGGCGAATTCTTGCTTAGCCTGAGATAAGGAAACGTTAGCTTCAATCTGAGTGGAGAGGTGAGCTCGTAGGCTATGCATGCACATACGTGATAGTAGTCAGCATTCACTTTGTAGAATGATGCGTGGACGACGGACTCGACTGAGTCGAAGGTATCCAGCACTTGTTGGCAAGTGGCCAAGTCCTTCTGTGCTCCATCCAAATCCTTAAGCGACAACTTGACGTTGGCTACATCGGCGAGCGCATAGACATATGCATCCTGTGTGTCGGTCGTATTGGTCTTGTCGGCAAGGTTTGTGAGGAAACTCAGTCGTTCTTGGTCATCTAAAAGGATATAGTCAGCCTACATCAAGGCAACCAAATGCTCCGCAGAGCCAAATCTTGGCACACCAATTCAAGATTTTGGGCCACTAACCTGTGCATTCTGTTGCTGCCATCAAGCCCAGTGACACGAACTTGAGCTGGTTGATCCGATCGGCGAAGCTGAGCACGAATGTCTTAAAGAGAGCTAACCGATGCGGGGCGCTCTCTGACATGCGGAAGAACTCGACCAAGGAGTCTGTAAGCTGATGCCATAGTTTGCGCTCCCAGTAATCTTCAAAGGTGAGGAAGTACGGCTGCGCCTCTGGGCTTCCTTGTGCTTGCTGCTCGAGCAAGAAATCGGGGATCTTGGACTCCATTGCGGAGATCTGGACGTTATTTTGTTTGAAGTCACTGGCAAAGAATGAGATATCGGAAGCGGGAGACGAAGAGGAGATTGGACGGAATTGAAGATGTTGATGGTTGATGCGGACTGGAAGAGAGCTGATATGATGTCCTCACGTTGGCAGTTTGGGAGCTATGTCTCACCGCCTTCAAATGTCTTGATCTCGGATTCCCTCAGTACTTCGCAATCGCTATTTTGCTTTGATTATGAATGATTTGCTATTGTAACATGATGCATCGTCTTGCATCGAGCTCAGTGATGGTTGCATATATGCTTCTTAGAAGGCCTTGCTTGTTGCTTTGATTCATTGGTCATGTAGTATAATACAGCACCACGAGATATATATATCGGTCAATGCTGAGAAACATATGGTGTATTTTCCCATTCTACCGGATTTCCCTCTATACATATATCTACTGCCTTTTTAATGAGACTTCAATGCTTTGCCCAACAATACTCAGCTGGTCCCAGCGGAAATTATCGTCCATGATGGCAAGGGTTCGTCGGTTTAGTGCAAGAGCATCAAGGACGAGAGATGGAACATATCTAAGTCATAAATACTACATGCATGCCCGATTGATCGTTGATTCCATGGCGCTCTCATTCAACCCTAATTGATTGTTTGTTCAAACGCTATTCAGGTGGATGAAATCTATAATTTTATAGTGGACTACTCAGATATAGAGTTGAAGTGTAATATTGAAACACCTTGACATCAAAGGAGACTGCATCAAAAACTGGCTTGGCTTGACTTGCAGCGTTCATCTCTTTTCTGCAGAATAGGGAAACCTCAACTACAGATACTCCATACTACAATACTAAAGGAAAGCTCGTAAGGATGCCCCACAGGGAAAAGGTATTTTTTATTTTGTTAAACCCCTGACCAACCCCAGCTGGCAACATGGAATCATAGATGCACACGAAAAGCGAGACATTTAAGCGTCATCGACGGTGGTGGTGTGGAGACCCTTGGGGTCCTTGACGTTGACGGCCTGAACGAGGGAGTAGAGGCGCTCCTTGGCGTTCTCCTCATCGTTACGCTTGCGGGAGATGCGGACGCGGAGACGGAAGGGGACACCCTTGATACCGGCCTCCCAGACCTTCTTGTTCAGCTGGGGGTCGACACGGACATCCTTGGTGCCCTGTTGATGACGAGGCAACCACGTTAGCGAACATGTTCCTTTGAGGGAGTCAAGAGGGAGAGCATTGCTCAAACTTACCATAGCCTGCTCAGCGAAGGCGCGGATCTCCTTGATGGCACGAGGAGCACGCTTCTTGAAGCTGACGCCGTGGCACTATAATTCCGGAAAAGAAGTTACAATCAGTCTTCCGCCCGAATGCCATCTGCTAGAGAAAACTCTGCGCGATGAATGTTTCTGGTCTTTCGGCCATAGTGGACTTCATAAAACTAATTCTTCTTTTGTGTTCCGGGTTCGGATATGTGTGGATGCGATCGAAGACTTTTTCAAGATCTTCTTTCGGCTCTATCGCGATGCAGACAAAAGACCAAAACGCCTTGTCCTACCTGGGATTTCTCCGCAGGTCATGGTGAGGATGGTGGCGTGGCATAGAGGGAATTGGGGTTCCAATTCTACCCGCAACACACACGCACACCAACTACACCACACACATTCTTGTCCGTAACAAATTCCATTTTCAGGAAAAGTTTCTTGTTCTCTGTCCATTATATGCCTCCAGAACTGAATCGAATTCGAATCGTCGCAGGTAGACTGGGAAAGAAAGGTGTTCAACATACTCGCTTGTGCAGGTTGATGGTGTACTCGCGAGACACCACATCGGCGATAGCCGAGCGCTTGTTGCCGGTCTTGACGTTGGACATCTCTGCAAAGGAGGTTAGATGAATGCTTCCAGAGAACTGAAACAGAGAACTGAGAATACTCACTGAAGGGGTGGTCGACGGTGGGCGGAATTGATCGATTGTCAGAAGGAGAGTTCGCGGCCGATTTTCGAGTGAAATTCAGTGTGGTCTCGCTTGCCTGTGCGGGGCTTGATTGGTTCGGGTGGGGGCCTTGGGCAGCCAATAAAAGCCAAGGTGTGGGTGTTACTGCCTCAGGCATCAATGACCTTAATCACTAGTTATAACAATCTATGGATACTTCGCTTAATGATTGTTTATAAATATCCAGGCCATTTGAATTATATTCTATGGGTCAACCTGATAGAAATCTACAGCAAAGATCCCCAATATGCACCCAGAGTTCCCTGCATTTACTTCTGACCTGCGCTCACATCGGGGTACAGGTCAAATCGTCGCTGGGTGGAGATAGGAATGCTACTGCGGATGTTCGCAATAGAGTCATTATCCAAATCAGCATACACGATAGTCTCCTTCTCCTCAGCCTCCGAAATGATTTTGGCGCTGGGGTCAGCGACTAAACTGTGACCATAGGCATGGTACGCAGCTTCTAGGTCCCGCGCTGGGCTGCAGAGTGCCACGTATGACTGATTATCGACCGCACGGGCACGTCCAAGAAGCGACCAGTGTAGAGGACCGGTGGTGGTGTTGAAGGCTCCGGGGTATACGAGGAGGAAAGCACCCTGGCGGGCGGCGATCATAGCTGCCTCTGGGAAACGGATATCGTAGCAGATGGCCAGACCGATCTTTCCATACTCTGGCAGATCCACAACTGTAAGCTGGTTACCCGGGGAGAGTACATCGCTCTCCTTGAACTGGATCTTGCCCGGGATATCGATGTCGAACAAATGTGTCTTGCGGTGGGTGCCAATCAAGGCGCCCGTGGGTGAAAAGACCAATGAGGTGTTATAATATTTCTTGGTGGATGGCTCAAGCTCAGGAATGCTTCCGCCGACAAGGTATGCATTTGCTTCTGCAGCGATGGCCGACAGTGCGTGGAAGGAGGGTGATTGTTCGTTTGTCGGGGGAGAAGGGTGGAGGGTCTCAGCGTATTTCGGGAAGAAGCTTGTACCGTAGGGAGAGTTGAAGCACTCAGGAAGAACAATCAATCGCGCACCAGCATTTGCCGCTTCCAGGACTTTGCTCCGAGCATGAGAAAGGTTCGCGGCCTTGTCCGCTCCTAGATGTTTCGGTTAGTAGGTGAAGCACCGGGGGGGAGAAGAGGGGGGGGAGAGGCTTCGGGAGATATGTACCAGTAGCTAGCTGGACAAGCGCCAATTTCAGTGGTTGTTTTAGAAAAGTAGCCATAGCTGCTAGGAATATGGAGAAGACAAGTTGACGGAGGGGGACACAACCCAAGAATATCGGGGGTCCTTCCGGAATTGCGGGGGCGGTCATCTCGCCGATAAGGGTGCTGATATCATTCGTCCAGACCTTCGCAGTTCAGTTTCAGATTGCGACACTTCTACATGTTCTAACTAATACTACATGGATTGAAATCTGCTAGGACTTGCGGATATCACGTATATCTGTTCTACATGTGTAGTTGAAATATATCAAACAAGCAACTTGAAGGTCCCAACGAAACCGCATCAAAAGCAAATCCTCCGGCTACAACTTCAAACGATTCTGGTGGACTTCCGTGGTCCGGCTTCAGTTATTCACCAACAACAAAGACATTGGTACTTTGACTGCTTTGAGTTGAATGAGATATGCCATCGATATAAACCTCTAGATGGTGGCGAGGATGATATAGGAATGAGATCGTGGAAAAAGTTAAAGGAATATGGTTAATTGTGAAACATTTGACCATAACTTTAAATCCATCGCCAGTGATGGTAGCTGCTGCTGCAACGAACAGAATGCCATTTCTCCTCAGCCGGCATGATGCGCCGCATACAGCATAATGGCAACCAAGTTCTACTCCGAAGAGAAACGAGAAGAAGAATCTGACCAATGAAAAACAGAAGGCTGTCAGCCTCCAATTTGAAATCGCCCAGTGCTTGACTGTAGTCGGGACCCCTCTGGGTTAGACGTACGAGAGCTCAGTTAAATTACTGTTATCCGGGACCCAGGGAGCATGTGCCGGCATATAAAGAGACAGACCTGAATCGCCTTACATTATAATGTGATACACCTCTTGAGCTTGGAGTCACTGACGTGCGACCTGATGCTTGCTTCTCTAACTTATATTTTCTAGTTGGCTGAGCGGTTTGTATACTACATTGGCTGGTTGGCCTAGACTTCTTCATGTTTTCTGTGACTCTCCGGCTTGCTATAAACACCATGACCTCAAGGCTTCATAATAACTAGACTTCGGCTGAAATTTTCTTTTCTTCCATATCTTGGGCTCAAGCTCCACTTAGCTGAAAGGATCGGGTCATCTATTGGAGAGGCCAGCAAGCTACGGTGAACATGGCCAAGCAGATACATCAGATCGAACTTTGCACTGGCTCATTTGGCTACACCATTTCACCATCAGCCAGAACTGTTATAATAAAACAACAGAAACTGGGATGGGAGGAATAGTCTACAGTCTCGAGAGAAACATAAGATTGAACAAGCTTCAAGGGAACTTCCAATGATCCCGCAACTCCACGGCTAAGAGACGTGCAATGACCTTCCGGCTCCGATTCTTTTCGACATCGTGAGACTCAATTTAACCGTGCTCGGACATCGTCCGCTCGAGAATAAACTGGAAACATTGAAGAATGCTGTGAACCGGGTTGATGAAAGTTATAAGAAAATTACATGAGTACGGTGCACAACAATAGGATCAAAAATTAGGCAATCTTTTGTTCTGTGCGATCATGAAACCAAAGTCGTGATTACTGATATCGAACAGGTCTATTTCCCTGATACTATTGACATCTGAGAAAAAACGTTCACTGATAAAGGAAATTTTCAATATTGGAGCCCTAAAACTGAAACTACATTCCATTCCATTCATTCTAGGCCATGTTAGTAAATCGCCCGAGATTGCCCAACCCCGGAATCTCTAGAATCCGTCCCTGCCACCACATCACAACGGCACCAGTGATCCCGCCTAGAGCCACAGCGGTTAGAGTGAAGTTGCGCAGACATTGAGACATGCGCTGTTTGAGAAGTTCATTTGCATGCGCGGTGTATTCCCCCGGAGCATTCGTTCGAGGGAAGGGCTCGTCAGGAACAGGCTTGCCGAGAAACTATCTGTCATCAGTCATAGTTTGAGAGCATTCTACATTCTTTGACCTCATACCTTGCAGAGCGGCTCCCAGCCATCTTCGACAGACCACTCAAGCAAGTTCTCCTTGGGCACCATCCCCCGAACCATATTGCAGTGGTCGCGATAAACCCACTTGGCATTACGCTCGATACCATCTTTGGTAGTGGCGCTGTGAAAGATGCCTGGATATCCCTCTCTTAAGTAAAGAGCATACAGCCAATGAAACTCCGCGGAGAACCACTGCATCGCCCATATCGTCCATGACTGATCAATTCCCTGGACGATGGTTTTGTTGATGCTGCGGTACCAAGCGTCCATATCGGGGCGCACGTTGAGAACCACCTTTGCATCCGGGTAGGCGGCGAGCAGCTGCGGAGCAAATAAAATGCATAAAGAGTCAACTATCGCCTGGCTATCACCGACGAGAATGTCAAATTCCGCGCTGGTAATCTCCACGTCGCCATCCGGGGCACCGTTGTATTTCCGCCGCACTAGCTCAGTACAGTGTTGCAGCTTGCTGCCATCTGGCTCGAAGACTAAGTCCCAGCCATGGTATGTTTGCAGACCCAGAGCACGCAAGGCTACGCTTAATGACTCGGTTCCGGTGCGTGGTAGGCCCAAGCAAAGTACCTCGACGGGCTTGGTGCGTTTGTGCGGAGCAGGTTGAGGAAAACCGTAGAGTAAACGTTGTAGGGCGTACATCGTGACTGGAATGAAGGCGGAGCAGGTGAGAGCTTGGGTAAATGGGTCTTTCATATACGTATAAATAGTAGCTACGGAGTACAATCAGCCGCATGGATCTCCGGGCTCGGTCGGGGGCCTAAAGGACGCATTCGGTTGTGGCCCGAAGATCGGGGGCCTGACCTCTGGAAGCAAGGGCCGTGAACAAAGAATTTATGTGCCTTTTTGGTTTCTTTGATATATTAGCTCTCAAGACTCAAGAGATATAGTCTCCTCTCTACTGTGGGGTTCTGTGGGGTTCGCCGGATGAAAGCGTAGAATTAAAGCCTAACTACATGTAGGTAACTAGGCTTGAGGTCTTATAACCTGATCCTTAAAAATACCCTATAGATTCCAATCCCCAAACAAGAGAGAACTGCCAAGCCATAGTTTAAAAATTGATTGATTGATTGATTGATTGAAGTTCTTATACATGTTGCAGCCTGTATCTAGTGCGTAATGTGGCTATGCAGGTCGGTGCGCCCTGTCTGGCACCGGAGAACCTATCCTAACGCCGTTTTTTTTCCCCCAAAGTAATGACTGGCTAGGCCCTCAGTGCTTTAAAGCGACTAGGTGCCCCAATTTTTGTTTTTGACATGTGTTTTTTTTTTTAATTCGCTGTGACATAAGGCGCCCCCTATAACTAACCCAGATCGTTCATGTTGGCATGTCAAGTACCCATGCTGTTAACCCCTAGAGCAGCCCACCACACAGGGAACTCCACGTATAGTGATCCGAGTTATGTCACTAGTACATAGAGTGGTATGTTAGGGCTGAACCGAGGACAGGTTTCCCATCCCGCCTTTTATTGCGTCCACAGTAAGCTACCCCCGCTAAGGATCTACCATCCAGGTCCTAGCCAAGTCAACCAAGGCATAGGCTTTCTTCGGTAGGTGTCTCAGAAGCGGAAATTGTGCCGGTGACAGGATTCGAACCCGTAGCCTCTACGTTTCATACTAGGTTATAGTTTAAAAACCCTTACCCCGAAAAATAAAACTCCGTTTTAGGGTCCTACTATATAAGTAGCAAAGAATAGCATATGTACAGTCTGATCAGATCACAAAAAGCCATAGGCGACAAATATGAACAGCTTATTTACCTCCAATTCCTCCTTGACGTTCGGTTTGACCTCCAAACTCACTCATCCCTTGCAAAAGATCTTGACGGACCTTCCCACTTATGCCGTCCGCGAACAATCCAATCTCCACAAGCAAATAGCATAACAAACCCAAGCACAGGTCCCGCATAGTTCATATTCTCCGCGGTAACCGGCAACGTCGCCGGGAAGGGAAGGAAGATGGCGAAATAGGTAGCGAAGAGAATGGCAACAAGATTCATGGGGAGGCCGAATTTCCCTAAACTAAATGTTCCCCGCGGGATATCCTGGGGCGCGGTGAAGCGTTTCCATACGAGAAGGGTTAGAGGAATCAGATATGAAATATAGAGACCGAGTGTGCTGAGCGAGAGAATAGCGTTGAATGCAGCCGTGGACCCGATTTGGATGAATGAGAGCGCGAAGATGCAGGATGCAACGAGGAATAAAGCACGGAGGGGGATCTTGTAGGTTGGGTCGACGACGGCGAAGAAGTCGGAGAAGGGGAGTCCGTTGTCGCGAGCGAAAGCCCAGGTGAGACGGGTGACGGAGGCCAGGCCGTTGAAGAGGGCGATCCAGCCCGGCAGCATGCCCATTGCCATGAGGACGAAGGTGGCTGCTTTGGATCCCGTTGCTTGGTAGGCAATCGTAATGATGGGGTAGCCTGTTGCACTGGTGACTGCTTCGGCGTAGTCGCCCATGCAGTAGAGGATGGCGATTAGATAGCCAAATGCGAGGGCTCCGTTGATTAGGGTGCCGTAGATCATGGAGCGGGGAACGACAATTTTGGCGTTTTTGACTTCTTCAGCCATGTGGATGACGCCGTCGACACCTGTTGCTATGAATTAGATTGTTCACTATCGTGATATTGAAGGCACGTACCGGCCAGTGGAGTTATGACACCAAGGAGACCGACGGAGAAGACAACTCCGGAATCCTTCCAGCCACTCAAGCCGCCGACAAATGTGTCCCAGACGAATGAGTCCGGATTCCGAGGGGCCAGGATTACGAAGACTGCGATGGTGACGGGTAAGAAGACAACATGCATGATACCTGCCGCAATTTCGATACCTCCTAGAACGCGGCGCGCAAATATATTGATGATTATCGGAATAATTGCAACAGCCCACATGAGCAGAGTACCTCGCCATCTCACAAGCTCATATTCAGGGTGCGCCAGCACAACCATACCCTGGATTTGGGTTCCGATGAAGTATGGCGCGATGCAGACAAGAGCAGACCAAGAGAAGACAGTGACCCAACCTTATATGTTCAGCATAGAATTATAACCAAAGTTTTATGACCAGGCATGTACTCACCTTGGAAAAAGCTAATGAATCGACGACCACGAGGGGCTAGAAAATAGCTCCAGTGATATTGAGCACCCGCAGCTGGGTGTCTGTCGGTCATGAGGTCAGCGCAGTCACGTCGCAGTCATTGATGCACGTACAGAGAGGCAAGCTCTGCCAAAGAGCATGCGATAGCCAAATTACCCACGGTGCTTAAGATAATGCCATAAACAATAGCTGCAGGGCCGCCGTTGTATAGTCCTGCTAGAATACTACCACCAGCAGATTCCCACGTGGCAAGCAAACAAGCGGAAAATGCGACGGATGAGAAGAAATTGATATATCTCTGTTGCAAGATTAGAGTCTTCCCAGGTCATCGAGTGCTAGATATTCACCTCCAGCTGTTGTTTCTGGCGAAATGTATCGCTCTCATAGACATGATTCCCACCCCCTGCTGAGACTGATTGCACAGTGCTCCCGCTCTTCATTTCCATCTGTTCCTGCATATTAGAATGCGATCGAGAACAGAAAGCCCAAAGAGAAGAAAAGTCGACAGGAAATCGACTACTCCGCCTGCAGGTGGCAAGAAGTACTTAGGGGGTATCTTTGCCTCTTCATTTCGGCAAATAGAGACTAGACAGGGATTCTGAAGGTGCAATGAATGCGAAACAAACGTTGCAATGCCATCTATGCAAGTTGTTGCGCCGCGTTGAGACGGTCTTTTTCGCTTCGGGGGGAAACCCTTGGCGTGTGCATGCTAACGTCGGGACCAGTGTGGTTAGTGCTGCACCCGGACCTTTTGAAAATTATCGGACCCCTGTAGTTCAAAATTCAATGGCGCAATCTCCGTTTTTTCAATGTGAGCTGCTACATAGTACACTTGCGTTGTCAAAGCGTCAGTCTTTTCTAGCGGCTAGTTGGGAGTGCACTGACTCGCATCCTTGCACATACTAATTTCCACGAGATGGGACACCACTTCGTGCGGTCACTTCCAGCGAGTAGGGACTCGAAGAAAAAACAAGGGTTGTGAATGCCAACACAATAGAGTCCAGTATCAGGGATATGAACCAGCAGGTTCTTATTACGTGCTGATACCCATCCCCGCAAGTTCAAGTTCTGTCACGATGCGATGGCCGACCAGAAGAATGCCTTCCAGGTCCTGTCAAGAGATAATCGCGGGACCATTATCACCTTAACCTCGGCATCTCTTCTGATTGTGGCGATAATATTTGTACTTGCCAAGCTTGGTTCGGTGATCTATTTCAAGCAACGACGGACAGCAGTTAATACACCTATCTGGGTCGCTTTGATTCTGGCAATTGTCCAAGTCGTTGTCTTACAGAAGGCTGTTGATCATGGACTGGGGAAGCATCAGGACCAATTGAGCGAAGATAATGTTCGGGCTTGGAGCAAGTTCGCTTTCACTGCTCACATTCTGCTCATTGTTGTCTTGTCGCTTTCAAAGATATCGACCATCCTGTTGGTTTGGAAGCTAACACCAAGTAGAAGTCTCCGTGGTAGCTGTGCTATCACCGCTGGTATAGTTGTCGGGTGGTCGATTTTTGCGGTGTTGAGTATAGCTTTCCAGTGTAAATTGCCCGATCTGTGGCTATACTCCCCTGAGAGATGTGCTGGAGAGGTCAGTGGACAACCAGAGATCCGGGCTATGATTGCCATGAAACCTCATCTGATCCAAAACAGGGAGCCCTTTTCTACCTGATCGCAGTCTTGAACATCCTCACAGAGGCTATCATCGTCATCCTGCCATTTATCATGATGCGGAATGTCCAGATGGCCCTAGACAAGCGGATGAAGATTTTGTGCTCCTTTTCTTTGCGCTTATGGTATGTTCACATAGACTGAGTTTCCTTCAAACTCCAAGGATCAAAGGCTTATCAGCCAACCACAGTATTGTCGGCCTTGGAATCGCCCACCTTGCCCTCCTACCTTCATTCGTCCACTCAACCGACGTCTCTTGTCAGTGGCATCCCAATCCTCTTCCCATTGCTGGCAAAGCACAATCAAACTGACCTGACAATCATATAGGGGAGATTGTAATTTGGGAAACAATCGGCCAGACAATGATGCTGACCACCATCATAATCGCCTGCATCCCAACGCTCTACCACATCTTCGCCGGCCTGCACTCTGGCCTGACTACAACACAAATCCCCGATGGGATGGGACTCGAGCTCCCGCAGACCAAGACCAGCGGATATATCAACCAATCGACGGGAGAAAGCGAGTTGCAGTCGCGGGGACGCCCAAGGGAGACTAGACGGTCAATTTTTGATGGATGGGGAAGTGAGACGGGGGTTGTGACTGAGGTTTCATCGGGTCGGCTTTCAAATCAAAATGATGAAGCTAGACAATCAAATTCAAGCGAGACGACTGATAGTACGCGACATTTAACGAAGGAACCTCAAGGGAAGGAAGTGCTGAAGACGGTTAATGTCACGGTAGAGGTTGAGAATCACTATCAGGACCGCACTTAGGGTAAACAACCTGAGAATGGATCTTTGAGAACATAAAATTCAATGCACCAAGAGCTAAAATCATTCTGGGACATCCATAATAACTCATCAATAAATAAACCAAATCCACAACCTCACGAAGGTTTAGCCCTTTTCTTAGCGCACATAAAAGAACGCATCGGAGACGGCTCATAAGCATGTCTATTCACACAACCACTAGGGTAATAATGAGCCCGAAAGTGATCATCACAATCACAATTGTCCACCTTAAACGCATCACAGGTTCCCCCCTTCATGATCCACGATGCAGGCTCGTCCAACGTCCCCTTATCACAAGGCAACCAACTATAGCCTTCATCAAACCACCATCTACATGTCAGTCCTGTTTCTGACGTCTTGGAGTTGAGACCTCCTTTCAGGACATTGCATTCTTCTTTAGTGTCGTTGAATCCCGTAGTATAGCCACTAATATGGTAGTAGTTTCCTTGACAGTTCTTTTTGCTGTAGAGGGTGAACTCCCAAGGGGCATTTGGGTCAGTTGTTGCGGCTGGTTTGGCGGTTGTTTTGACAGTAGTGGGTTTTTTGGGGTTGGTCGTTCTCGTAATCTTCTGCTTTGTGCTTGTTTTGGTGGAGGGTTTCTGGGTACTGGACGTTGTCGTAGGGTCAGGCTTTTTCGTGGTTGATGTGGCCTTTTTGGTAGTTGCAGTAGCTTTTGTCGCTGTTGAAGTAGCCTTTGCTGTAGTCCCTGTAGCCTTATTTGCAGTTGATGTAGCCTTATTTGCAGTTCCTGTGGCAGTAGCTTTTGTCGCCGTTGAAGTAGCCTTTGCTGTAGTCCCTGTAGCCTTATTTGCAGTTCCTGTAGCAGTAGCTTTGCTTCCTGTGTTTGTGGGAGGAACCGTGGGCGCTTTAACAGTGGCAGTTTCTCCAGCCGGAGGTGCACGAGCACCGCGCTCACAGTCTGCTTTCGTATTGGTACATACACCCCACCATGAGCACTGTGAGTTATTAGAATCGCACTGTACGACCAGGAGTCCGAGAGTAACTCACGCATTTAGGCGCAGGACACGGGTTCAAGCCAGCGAGATCCGCCCATTTCGCCGGACGTACAGTTCCAGGCACCTGGGGACCACATGTTGCCTGAGGAAGAGCCATTGGCATGGGGGGGCTGCCAGTGCTGAGACAGATGAAATCACCCTGGTATAGCTGCCTACATCCCAGCCAAGACCAGGTGTTCACGTTGAGCTTTTCGATATCTGCCTCGGTGATGCCATGCTTCTTTCCAATTGATGCACATGTATCGAACTGTTGGATGATGTAGCTGAAGCATATACCGTTGGCGCCGGGTTGGGGAGCGGCAGATACCCGGGTTACTAGGCTGATTGACATCAGCCATAGTGTGAGGAAGTCGAGTTGAAAGATGCCCATCTTGCATTGACTTGAGACACAGCCCTTGAGTTGAGTGACAGGGCTGTCTCTTTATACAAGCTCTTACATGACTTCATGATCAAGGGATTGGAATCCAGCTGGTCCGCTGCTTGAAAGAGATACAGGACTGTTCCTGGGTAGGGAAGGGGAATTGGTCAACTACAATTCAACATTGATGCAAGTCATGAATGTGATGATGTTAGTATTGTTCAAGGGTCTGGACAAAGAGTTCAGGGAATTTGATTGCGTCTGATGGGTGGCATCCCGAGTATTTTCATTGTCAGGATCACCCTTGTATAGCCTCTCCGGTGTAGAGTTATAAATTTAGGAACGTCTCTTTGTTGACTTTTATGTTCTCATCTCCTGCTATGAAGGGTAAACTGATCTTCTATCATAGTTGGCCACTTTAAGGAATCAGAACAAAAGCCAATAACAGAGTCATTCCCTCTAGAAGCGATCATTGCGTAGAATCCAGCCGAATAAAGAGAGATATACGGAGTACACACGGAGAGATAAGAATGGTGAAGTTACATTAGGCTTACTCTAAAGCAGGTGCGTGCACAGCATTGGACTTCTGGCGAACAAAGCCTTAACACTCAGCCCTGTGCCTAATCCCTGCCATCCCCCTTTGGTCTCATATGTGAACTCGATTCGTATTTATTAGATATGCTATATGGTCATACGAAAGGGGCAAAAGCGTATGACATAACAATGCACAATGCAATCAGAAGATGGAAGCACCCAGCACAACACAACCAATCAACCAAGCAGGCCACCACACACACCAAACAACAACCTGGGTCCACATACCCCAGACATCCCAACCGAAAGCGGCCTGGGTGAGGACTGTCTCAACAGAGACACCCATATACCAGCAGATGCCAAGGAGAACGGTTGGTGGAGAGAGGAGGTTGAGCAGCACCAGGCCCAGACTGGAAATTGTCACGCGGAAGGGTGCGGAGCCCTGCAGTCGGGTGATGAAACTGAGTGGCGCGCAGAGGAGGCCGATCATGAATGAAAGAGAGAAGTTGAGGGTGGCAAGGGTTGAGAGGGAGAGGCCTAGTAGGAGAAGAGAGAAGGATTTGATAAGGTGGTACTGTTGGGGGATGATTGGTTTTGAAAGACCAAGACCGTGGGAGAGGATTGCGGCAAGGAAGAGGGGAAGAATGATATCCACGGCCACAAAGATATATGTGGCAGTTGTGAAATACTACAATTTGTTAGAAGTGTATTTTCTTGTAGGCTGGGAGAACTCACTTGATGGAAGATATTATTGAAGACCCAAAGTGGGACAAGACCGAGTAGATGAAGTCCAACAACAAGCGACAGTGGCAAAGCCAACTTGCGTTCTGCGATGTTATTCTTTTTGGCCTTGGCATCGGCGACCGTCTTCTCCTGCTCGGGTTTGGAAACAAGATTGTTTTCTGAGTAGTACCCAGTGCGCATCCACAGGGCAATGGCCATGATAGTGAAATTTCCAGCAAGCAGCATGGCACTGGGCAAGTAGGTTCCAATGCTGACAAAACGGTTGGACTGCATGAGCAGGTAGAAGAAGAAACTCTGGTGCAGGTGTTCCAGTAAGTTGTTCAAACTGCGACACAGAGACTCAATCGTCCGGCCGAGAGCCATTTCATCCTCCCATCCTTCGCCCTTAGTCTGCAGGGTAATGGCGTCAATGTGATATGGCATGAAACTACTGTGTGCGCCTGTGGCATAACCAAGCCCTTGCTTGGTCATACCGCGGAACATGGTCTGCAAACGATGCTCGTAGCTGTCGTCGTGACCCCACATTTCCTGCAGATTAGCTCCAATACCCATCTGACCACCTGCGATAGCTACAGCAGTGTTGAACAGATCGAGATTGGGAAGCTGGCCATTGACACCATCATATACGATATGGAGTGATTTGAAACGATGTTCGAGTGGGTATTCAATCACCAGTGCACCTTGCAATGCTCCACTCTTCAAAGGAAGCGGCTGCACTGAAGATGGATGCATATCATGATAAGCGTCAATCCAAGCTTGAGTACCAGTTTTGCTGTCGGGAGTAATAAGGAAGATGATATCCTTGGACCACAACGACCATCCTTGGATTGATTGTTAGCATTAGAAACCAGAAGACCCCTACAACGAAAACTCACTCTTGAAGTATCTTGCCAATGTAAGAGCAAGAGTAACACCATTCAGGTTCAACTTATCATCAGCCGTCTGCCATGGTGCAACCAGCACAATTGCCTCCGTGGCATCACCGCGCGGCGCATGGATGATAGCATAAGTATTCTCCCCCTCGTGCGTAATCCCAGCAGAAGTGTATTCATATTTCTGCGTGGCAACTTTGAGGCCAGCCGCTTGCAGAATAGACTGCAACTTGTCCGAGACTCTGTTGGACTATCAGCAAATAGTCTAGTAGCGCGGCGTTTATCCAACTCACGCTGCTGTCACTTCCGCCTCATCTTTTTGACCTCCCCTCGCCTGTCCATCGTTCAACAATCCTTCAAGTTCTTTCTTATAGCCTCGGAAGATATTCTGCTCGCTCCCGGTAAAATACGCATGGACTTGGCCCGGCAGCAGCGCATTCTCGGAGATATAGGTTCCTCGGGAGTACTCGTTCAGAGGGAGGAGAAGTAACCAGACGATGCCGACAACGATACAGAGAAAAGATAGGAGATTTGGAAGGCGAACGAATAAGAGGTGAGGATTGTTCCGCAAATTGCGGATTGCAGCTGTCATCATGTTAGTTGGGGTCTCCGCTGGGGCCACGAAGGCCAGGTGGTGTTGTAGCTCCTTTACTCACATTTCAACGCCATTGACTAATGACCATCGGGAAATGACTTCCCGTGCCGCAAGGGCGAACCCGTTAATGAGTGAATTAATTCGATTGAAGCGACTGTAGTTTTACAAGTCATCAGTGGAGATCGGGAGCTCCGTTGTTTAGACGCGGAGAAGGGGAATTTACGCCGAACGACAAAGACCAATCGCGCAAATTATATGGAGTATACACACGCTATGCTATTATTCAATGTCCCTTCCCCCGATTCTGCAGCGAAATAAAAATAACTATGGTTGAAAATATACAAGAAAATGGAAATGAAGAATGCATCGACATATCAATGGGATCAGGCTCCTAGGCGCTGTGTAGATCCCAAGAAGCTCATGGGTGTTTGGCTGCCGCCGGCGCCAGCGGTGTTGGTGGTTGGAAGAACTCCATAGCGACCGTAAGTCTTCTGGTCGACGGAGACATAGTGGGGAAGACGGCCAAGGAGGTTCAGCTTGCCCTCGATCCAGCGGAGGACTTTCTCGGGGGGCACAAACACCTTAAGATATCCGAGGCCAACTATTGGCGATTAGCAATGGTTCATGAAATCCAGATGCAGCAGACTCACGAAGATAACCGACGAGGATTGCACTCATGTGGCCGAGGAAGCTCACGTTCGAGACGAGGATAGACACCACGACACATGCGAACAGGGGTGAAGTCCAGGTAGGAATCTTGTACGGACCCAGACTGCAAAGCCTTGTTAGTAGATGTTCCGTCTCAGTCATGCGGGTTGGATATTACCTGAAGTTAGGGTGAGACTTGTAGGTCTTGATAGCCTCTGAGCCAAGAAGCAGGAAAACCCACACGCTTAATTACGGGTCAGTTATCGAAACATTCAACTTGGCAACCCAATGCTTACCTTGCGCCGATCACCGAAGCATTTCTGTTCAAAATAACCTTCTCAATCAAGATATAAATTCCAGCAGGGACAGTCGAAAGGGCTAGATCCATATTAGCCCAAAATGTCTCCGAGCCTCAAAAGTATTGCCAGAACACTCACGTCCAATAAACAACGCAACAGCAGTCAAAGTACCATGCTCAGCCTCAAACCGCTCCAGCAGCGGTGTAAGCGCCAAAGCATTGAACAAAGCATGGAAGAAACCGGTGTGGATAAAAGGGTAGGTATTAAGACGATACACTGGTAGCATCGGTCAGCATGCGCTCAAGATCTCCCTTTCGCATAGAATTGAACATACTAGTTCCCAAATTGATTTCTTCTGGAATGAGAGCACCCCATTGTACAACACTCCACATTGTTTGGAACTCAAGCAACCAGAAGGCAACGATGGCCAACAACACTAGGCGGGTGAACAGCGGTAGTCGGACAAGGTAGGATCGTACCCGACCCGGATTGAAAGGTAGCGGGGGTAAAGCGGCAGGAGTAGCCATGATTGGCGATGTGTCTGTTGATTCTGGCCTTCCAGATGTAATCTATCTAGTATGCGACGAGCCCTTTCTCAGGGTGACCGGTGAACCGGCGATCGAGTCAAGATATACCGCGACTTCGAAGGAGAGAATTCGCGGTCGGGAGAGGCGCGAGTATAAATCGACCGCACGGATTTGTGACTCAAGATGGCAGGTTCAAACAACTAAAAGACTGGTTTGAAAAAGAAGTCGAGGGTCAGTTTTCGAATTCCACCCTCATTCCAATTTCCGGGGTTCATCGCCAGGGATAACTCACCAGGTGCACGCAATCAATTTGAACTCGAAAGAAAAACGAGACCCAAATCAAGCCAAGTGTAGTCCCCAGGAATCGAAGTCAGAACTCCCAAAATAACAGATCAAAGAGCGAAGTTCTGGTAGATGCGTCGGGCCATTCGAGCGACTTGTTCGCAAGTTTACGCCCCGCGATAAAGACCAACCACGCAACTCATATCAACACGCGATGTCGGATGTCGGATATCTCGACCGCAAACTGGGGGGGTTTTACATCCTCCGTAGACTGGATTTACAATTTCTCGGTCTATCGTACTCATGTCCAGAATGGGATATCTTGTCATTAGACATTTCTATTTACATTATCCCACATATGGTTTCTTCACAGGTGCTGGTTGAACCAGACAACGGCCTGGCAGAAGGCCTGCTCCTTGGCCCACTTCTGCTTGGGGTCCTTGAGGTCACCGCGCACAGAGAAGCCGTGGCTGACACCGCTGAAGAGATTGATCTGCCAAGGCTGAGCAGTCTTGATAAGAATATCCTCGGACTCGTGGCGGAGCTGGGTTGTGAAGATGGAGTCGACCTCTATTGAGAACATTAGCATTTGATATCTATTTTGCGAAATACAATTGACATACCAGCAGCAGCGATGGAAAGAGGTCCCTTAATAGCACCGAGTTCCTCATGAGTCACGAAGGAGGGGTGTGCAGTGAAGCCGACATCAACCTGGCCGGGCTTCAGGTAGCGAGTGACGTACTACACGAACAATTAGCACCCAGTCGCAAATTGGAGATTTTCGATCATCAAATCTCGACTATACATACCTTTCCGCCGAAGCAGTAACCCACGGCGCCGATCTTCTTCACGCCCAGAGTCTCGCGGATGTACTTGATAGTCGCGTCGACGACAGGCTCGACGTTCGCGGGCTGGTGCTTAGGGAGCCATGCAGGCAGATCCGCCTTGCCGGAGTCCATATCAGCGACGCTAATCTGGTCGCCCTGGAACAGATCCGGGATGACGGTCAAGTAGCCATTGGCGGCATACTCGTCGGCAAGGAGCTGGGCATTGGGGAAGATGCCGAAGATGTCAGTCAGGAAGAGCACAGCCTTCTCGGGGGTCTTATTGTCCTTGGGGTAGACAATGTAGGTGTTGACTGTATCCCGGTTTAGGTTAGCTGGGCTTGTTCCTGGGCGCTTCGGGTGACTAGAGTTAATTCCATTACTCCGTACCTCCGTCGATGTTCTTGATCTCGCCAATGGGAGTACCTTCGTGCTTGAAACCAGAGGCACAGCAGGCAGCAGGGGGGTTGGAGGCCATTTTGAAGATAGTATGGGAATGAGTGAGCTTGGAGAAGAGATATTGTCATGGAGGGGTGTCCCCGCTTATAAATACTTGCAACTCCGATTGTACAATGTCCAACACACAATGGCTCAATGGGAATTGCATCATATATCTGATTCTTCCAATGAGAGGAACTGTTCTGTTCCGTTTTTTTCTTGGACCCCACTTACCCCTCAACGGATTGGAGAATGCTGAAGGTTCATTCTCAGCTGTGAAGCTTAGCTCTCCACCAAGGCCCAAGCCTAGTATTCGTCAAGTTGCTCTTTAACCAACCTTGGGTGCTATGCCCTTAGTGATCTCGTGAATTCAGAGAATAGAAAATGCCCCGCGGTACTCGGCTGTGAATTGATCAACGGCTCGGGGATAAGTCTATAAGTCCGAGTCATGGGGGGCATGAAAATCAATAACATTGCACTTCATTTCTCAACATCTGTACTACATATAGGTGGGCACCCACTAATCATTATTACCACATTAACCATTCACGTATTTCACAATAAAACCATGTCCGAGGAGTTGTCTGCTCTGCAAAAGAGCAATATTATGTCGCATGAAGCATGCACAAGATGACTCCGTATTTTCCAGCATGAAACCAAAAACCGAAGTGTAAAGGGGGTATCGAAAACAAGACATCACGGATAGTTCAGAAGTTCAGAAGTTTAGAAGCGGAAGCTGGGACGCTGACGTCGGACAGCCCAGGCTTTGATGGCGATTGCCAAGACCTCGTAAGCCATGATGAAGGCGCTGAAACCCAAACCAACGGTGAAGGTGAACATGGCGTCGAGCTCGTAGTACTCCATCGCTTCAATGACATTGCGGGTCTAAACCAAAGTTAGTGGTGTTCTGGGGGCCAGGAACTGGAATTGCAATGGAATACTGACACTCAACATGAAAATGAGACCTCCGGAGATCAGACAGAAAGCGGCGATAATTTCAGTCGGGGGACGTGCCGGGAGGTACGAGGTCGGTGGTTTGAGGAACAACAGAACATATGTCATGCCGCGAGCAATCGCAAATCCAACCAGCATGTTACCCCACTGCTTGTGTACCATAGTCGATGTCATGCTGGTCTGGTGGTGCGACCCCATCATCATACCAAGCAACATGATAACCAGGGCGGGCATGGGATTCAACGACACGCCCTGGGACTTAGGTGGCTGCCAGACTTCGTCGGAGGTACCATGGGGGCTTTGGAGGACGGTGCTGTTCAACCATTCACGGATACGAGAGGATTCGAAGAGCATACCGGCCTGTTTCATGTGATTAGATTGTATTCTCATGAGAAGGGAAGAAGTCTTACCAAACCACCGCCGAAGAATAGCACCGAGATCGAAACATGCTCAAGATCGGTCGCAGACCATTCTTTGCCCGCATTGGAGAGGTGTTCCAGGAACACATTGGATGCGCCATATAGGAAAATGACAAACGACTCGGTAGCCTCACCCGAGGGAACTTTGGATTTCCAACCGACAACGGACGCAGGGGGCTTCTTGTTCCAGGCCCAACCCAAATCTGCCCAGCAGCCAATGTAGCGTCCAAGGGTGAGAAGACCGTACCAGAAGAAGATACCGCCCTTGATGAAGTGCGCCAATCCGTTGAAGATCTCACGGCCTCTCATAATACCACCATAAGTCACAGCTCCCGTCGCGATTGCGACAAATCCAAAAGGAAGGATGACACGGTCAATGACGTTATACACAACATTTAATACACGCAGAACCCGACTCGGCATCAGACTAGGGAGATGCTTGGATAAGAAACGACCGACACTCGTATTGTCGATCCAACCACGGGCTGCATTAGTCTTCGCAGGGAGCTCTTCTGGTTTTTCAAACCCATCATAATCGGCAGGCGATTCACAAGAGGGCGATGCAGGACCCCGGATCGAAGAATTGCTTTCCGTCCCCTGGCCGCTATCGCGAGACCAGCGACGCTCATGCATCGGACCATTGAGGTAAGTGTGCTCGTGATCGTGATCGTCAGTCGCGACAGGCAGGAAAGCAGCATGTTCATAAGAAGGCACATGTGTGCTCGACTGACCGCGGCCGGCGTAAGCAAACAGCAAAGCCAGGAAGAACTGCACGCCAACGACACATGATGCAATCCAACCAATCTTATAGTGTGCGTTGTTCGGGTATAGATCTGGTGTCTGGGTGTTATAGACGATGCCGAGCAGGATTCCGAAGCCATTGAACGCGAGGAACAGGATATGCGACGGAATCGCAAGCCATGAGCGCGCAATGCTCAACATGACAGCTATTCAATAGATCAGCCTGCTGTCCGTATATTTCTCTTTTCCTCTGGAGTTCCAGGTACAGACGAATCACTTACCAACCGGAAGAACGAAACACCAGCCCAGAACCATAAGTGCGATGTGCGCCATGATCGCACCGGAGTGCTTGCTGTAGGCAAAATAGCTCATGGGACCCTCACTTGTGGCGGCCATCGCAGTCGCCGTGGGGTGAGGCATGCTGGTGTCTGTATGCATATCCATATCCATGTGCATTCCCATATCCATTGACTCGTCGTGCGGAAGCGCGGTCGCAAGCGACGCGAGCACCAGGGTAACAGTTGCCGCCAAGGCAACTCGACTAGCTTTAGGCCGCATTTTGAGAGCAGACTATGATACTCTGTAAACAGGGTATGCGTGTATGTGCAAAAATGGAGGCAGTTGCGAAAGACGTAGAGCTCCAACCAGTCGGTCGAAGCTCTATCGAATCGTGACGTAACGAACCTGCCAACCCGGTAGCTGGGTCCGCGTTTATGCTTGTTTTAATGTGTAGTCCAGGATCAGACTGGACTATCTAGATACTTGAATGGTTCCACGAACTAGCGTCGGTTTATGTGGAAGCTGTACGGAGTCGTGAAGCTGTAGGGCTGAAGTATGAAACCCCCGGGAGGGAATGCCGTATATAAAGGAGGATTGGCAGTCGGGGGAATTAGACAATTAGGGAACAATCAGGAAAGAAGTACCGGTAGCTGCCTTGATCAGCATAAAATGAATGAATATTAATAAAAATAAGAAACTGCTCGCCGGCGCTGATTTCCAATTCTTTTAAAGAAAAAAAAATTACGAAGTATGAAAGGTGCGTGGAAACAGGACGGCACGAAAAGAGCTCCATCAGCGTCCGGGCCCCACGGACTGACTCTGTCTAGTTTCTTACGGTTGTTCTTGACTTGCAAGTCTAGCTATTGTCTATAACCTATCTAGCTTGACAGTTCTTCACCTTCAGTTCAATGACATCTATGTATCTAATCCATTTACGGATCTATGGTGTGCGTTTATGGAAGCTCTCAGCAATGTCGTCCAATATGTCGGGCTTATTTTCGCACTCGGGTGTCTCGGGAGCCTTTCTCTTATGTCCGGATTGGGAACTAGTTGGGAAGCTGTCATGTAGATTGTGGATTACAGTGACCTCATCCCATGTCAGTTGGGGGGCTCTCAAAATGAGGAACTATGACTACATTATGCCCTAAGCATACAGTATGTTAATCATACTTGGGGCTTACTACAACATCTGTGTACTCCGTCACTGCATACATCGACTTGCAGAGAATAAGTGCCCAATGACGTAGTAGATCATTACCATATCTGGACGGATTGACCAGTAGATCGGTGTCTGATCTTCTCTTCCTCTGTACGGAGTAGAGATATACCTACAACATATGTACAGAGTATGGAGTAAACAGAGACATGTTCTAGGACTTCAAGATCAGGTAATAAGACCTACTAAGACACATCCTCAACCAGCATGATGCTACAGAGACTCTCTACTCCAACTGAGTGATTACCAATACGTATCGAGCACATTTGTTGTAAGGCTCAGACAGATGATCAGGGATCTGTTCCCCCAATCAGCGACCGTCCTTCTCCGTACTTATGCCAGAACTGATCCCAGGGTCAATCAACCTCCAACCCTTGCCAAGTGCTCTCATACATATCCCTGTCTCTCGGTCTCGCTTGCTTTGTTCTCCGAGCCGCGCTTTTTGGCTAGCCCCGTCCTAGTGGGGGTGAGTACAGTATGATGGAACCTGACGGATTCCGCGCCGGATATAAAAAAAACAAACAAACACCACTTAGGGCGGGAAATCGGCACTGTCAATGCTACCCAAAGCGGCACTATAGCAGTGACCCCAATGATTTCACCCGTGTGTACTCCGTACGCCGGACATCGTATGGGCTGATCAGGTCCTTGCATGCTAACATAAACTTTATGTTGCAGTCCATACGGATATACAGAAACGAGATATACCCTTATGGCAGATTGCAGCTGATAACTCCAAGCCACCCTGGGCATGATCAACGCATATCCGATGCATCTTGTCATGTGCCCCAACTTATACTTCATCTACGGAGTACATTGTAGAGATACCAATAGCCTCGCCAAGCGCTCCCACGGTTCTCCGTACTCTGTCCAGTCCATTCCATACTTCGTATACGATCTCCGTACTCCAGCCACAAGGGCCGTTATTTCCCGGGTCCAGAAAAAGTGACATCGTCGAGCATAGATGTAAAGGTCGGGGCCGGGCCCGATCTTGGCGATTGGTAAATCGGCATCCGTGGGCATCCGCGGACCTGAAAAAAAAAAACTAAGAAACTGGATTCTTAAGCCCACGCACCTTGCACGTCCGCGGGATCTACGAATAGTTACTAATTTGCTGATAATCTCTCCGTTGTTAGGTCCGGAATACAAACTCCGTTTTACTTCCGAGTGCCGAGTCTGCGCAAACATGAGTCCCTATGACTCATCTGTAATCATCGTGAGCATACAAACCTAGTGGTCAAAACCCTAATGCTGCCCTATACGTTTGATTTACAATCTCGGTGCTTTGGCTTTGGCTTTGGCTTGAACGCCGCGCTGGCATACCTCGAACTGTACGGAGTACGCCTGTACCCGATCATAATCTGACAGTGTGACTTGGACGAATATCTGCATGCTTAGCATACTGACCCTTGTCAGTCTGATCGCTTCATCACCGAGTGACGGACTTGTGATACCCATACTCATCCCTCGAGGTGTGAACATCGCATCTATAAACTTGGTTGTGGGGATCTTCCAGAAAACTAACATGGAGCTACCCTCGATCTCTACGGAGTACGAAGCTCTCCATACTCCGCATTATCCAATCGACGCCAAAAATTCGAGGGTTATTGCCAATTCGAGCAAGATCGTCTTCGAGAATAATCGGAATCCCGGCACAATTGCTATCCGTACCCCGGCTGGGATCTAGCCGTTTCCCACGGGTAGTAGACATCCAATGATGGGGTGTCTTGACATCTCATGCGATCAGCAAGGCTGCAGGATTCGGGCACGGATACGAAGTACAATGTAGGTAAGTGGCATGCGGTCAAGAGGGGTTGACTTGGAGCAGTCTTGGGCTTGAAGCACAGGGCGCTAAACTGCTCTCTTATACACACTAGCTAGGTAGCGTTCCCGGGGCCTTGAGTACCACATGTTCGCACTATCATAAGCCAGTCCGTGCAGACTTATTACGTTGTACGGCGTACCTAGGTAATGTGCATTCACTATATGGGCATAATTTGCATAAAAAATTGTACTATGTATTAGTGGTGCCATATATATTGTAGAGCCCTACGGGTTGGGGTATAACGCATATACCGATGTCAAATGTACCAGGACATCTTTCGAAGAAACCTGGTCTACCCGGTCCATCGACATCCAAAGCCGCTACGAGTTCATGAGCCCATGCACCAAGTACCGGGTCCCATTTGCTCAGCCAAGCATCAAAGCTACAAATCTCCAGACAAGGAGCCGCGCAGATAGCACGCCCTGGTCCAGACCACGATCGATCGAGACAGCATATCGAAGCAGTAGAGATTCCCAGAGAAAAATTCCGTCATTGAAATTGTTAAGAAAAAGCCAGGATGAGGGAAATAACATGACATCCTTCTTTTTCCAGACACTCCACGCAACAACCCCAATTCCTCCCCTCGGAGCCAAGATTTGATTTCATTCGCAACCCCGAGACACCGGGCACGCAGACCCGATGTCTATTCTCCATTCACAAATACATCAAAGACGCCATTTTAATGCTCGCCTGAATCATTGCTCCACTGGACGCTACCGTAGTCGAGCCGGGTGCGTAGATGGGATTTCGTGGATGCGAACGGTTCGAGAGGAGGGAGTCAGAAATGAACATGGTTTTTTTTGTCCGCTTAGCGGTACTGTAGGTTGTAAAAATCGTGGTTAGTGCTGTGTTCTTGCAGAATTGTGTGATTGACAGTGGCGGGATTGTAGATTGTGATCGTTTGTTGGATTGGAATTTCATGTCGGATGATGGATTTGTGCAATATTCGAATAGAATCGGGTGGTGTCTTCGAGCGAGGAATAGAAACGAACCTTGTTGAAACCGATGTCGGTGGACTTCTCACGGAAGCACTGACGGCAGATGTTCATCTATAATCCATGTTAGCCTCAGTTCCATGTCACATCACATATTGCATTTTGGCAATATATTCGAATCCGGAGTTTCCTTACGCCGTACTTGCGGATCAGACCGGCGCGGTGGGAGCAGACACGGCTGAAGGCGCACAGATATTAGCAATTCCGTTCCAATTCATATCAATTTCGATTTCCGTCCAAAATTCGACTCTTTCTCTTCTTTCTCGTTGTGGACTGGATCGTTCATCGGGGAAATTGAGGGGAAACACACCATTCGCGGGAGCCCTTGCCGTACCTATCGAAAAGAATAATGGTCAGTCTTATAGTTCTTTTTCGAGATCGTGTTCTGTGTGCGCTGGATTTCGACTTACTTGCGGGGCCGGCTGTACCAAACACTCTCGTGAGTCATCTTGAGGTTTTAAAGGCGGGACCTGGGAGTTGACGGGGTTGTTGACGGGACGAGGGTCGCTGGCGTTGGGCGTTAAAGGACGGAGACAGAAGTTAGGGTTGGAATTTGCGTTGTGTGCTGCCCCAATGGGGAATAGGGCACGGGCCAACTCGCTTGGGCTGCGCTAGCTTTTTTGGGTGGATCATGTGATAAAGGGGCGATCACCGCATCTTGCTGCCTCAGGCGGCCAGATCATATACTTCAAGTGTTTTCAGATTGATTTCCTACGCTAACTGCTCGTCTCGGGTGGTGAATTAGCAGGACAAGGTCATCAAACCACTCAGGTATGTCTAGTCTTTATTTAAAGCATATCATCAACTTATAAGCTCTTTCCAAGGAGGATATGTTATAGAAGGTACATAGATCCCAACCTTTACGGCTTTTTCTGGGTTTCCAAGATAACTCAATATCTGCTTGCGGTATATTGCTTGAAATCGAAAGCCTCATATATCAGCTTGTACTACTGGGTTATTGTATTGAAGAAGTTGGTTCACTTCTTGCCTCGTATCAAACAAGTGCTATGTCCTGCAGGAAGATACATGGCATTCTGGCAGAGAGCAGCAACCACGCCCGCAATGGTGATGCTGGTACCACTCACAAAAACTAGAGCTTTCTGTTGACAGATATGGGGCTACCTCTGCAGGATCTAGGGGCATCATTCATCAGATCACGCTACCAAGTGATTTATTGCATAGACACAGATGAGACAAATCGCATCGCACCAATTGTCCTTGGTAGCCCAGGGGGATTATGCAAGATCATTTGGTGAGTCTATTTGAGCGCCACATTATGGTGAGCAATAGTGATCAAGCTGTAGATAGATCGCGACATACTGACTGGCAGTCGGCTTTCTCGTGCCATTTTAGCAACTGGTGAAATAGGGCCATCTTTGATATCCTCGATGCTGAGTATATGAATAAGGTTGTATATAGATACAGTGTCCACATGTGTAGGTGGTGCTATCAAACTTCAGCATTGTTTTTACTGCTTTTATAGATTGCTCTCGAGATTGAAACGGGATCAAAAAGGAAAAAATGAGATAGGCTGCTGCTCCAAATATGCTTTATACTTCTGGCCTCTTCACCTCTTGGAATTTCACTTTGACACAATCTTTCCTTCTTACTATTCATCTATATCTTCCATTTTTCTCTCTCCTTTGTCCTCTTTCTCGCGTCCAACCATGATCTATTGCTCAACCAAAGAGAGCGGTCTACCTTTTAGTACATTTGATACTTCACGCTTGATCTAGGACGAAGAGTTGATCTGGAGTTCTGTCAATCAAGCTCTATCCAAATCAAAATGCCGCATATTGAAGCTAGCCAGCATCTAACTAGAGCCGACTTTGATAACAGCTCTGTGCTGAACGCAGTCAACCCCGACCCGATAAACGGCTATGCTCATGGTCTGATCCCACCAAACATACTATTTGCATCTCATATATGCTAAAACCATCACAGGTCCCATCCCAGATAACAACCCAGGCTGGAAGCCAGCTGCATATTATGCCGCACTTGCTGGCGGTGCAACCCAATATGCAATCAAAACCGCTGACCTCCAGTCCCCTCCTCCTCCGAACCCACCAGTCATTCTCAATAGAGAAAATATCGGCGTCTGTGATGTTGCGGTTAAAGGCAACCTGATGTGCGGGATGACGTTCGCTGATAACGGGAAGCTGTGGTATCACGTTCGACAGAAGCATTCTGGAGCAAGTAAGCACACCATAGATGAAGCTTTCGGTATTTTGTTGACCACCTTATCCCATTCTAGTTGCCGTAGCTCGAACAAGCGGAAAGAGTGACTTCGAAATCGAGGCGGGGCAAAGCGCCATCAAACGTTGGATTCTGTCACATGGATGGCAGCAGGCACGATACATCCACGAGCCGGGACGTGGGCCTCCAGATGGGATTGTTGGGATATGGTGTGATGCCCTTGAGCGAATTGCGTGAGTGGACATTGCTTTCATGCGATGATTTAGACTGACACTATGTAGCGCCAGTGATGCTCAATTTGCAGCACAGTATGGCACCAGTTTCCACCGACGTTCGGTCCGTTAGATGCCAGTGTCCACATATCCCAGCCATTGCACAGAATTGTACCTCGTTCTGGACTCGCCTACTTGTCAAATAGAAGACGAAATGGGTCAAAGGCTTACTGGAGGACAAAGCATTCTCATCAGGGAATACATGTCTTTTCATGGGAGTTATCTGCAAATAAATGGATATGGTTCGAATACAACGTTCGTCTATATTGTTTTCTATTTGGGATAACTCAATTAGAAGGGATTAAAAGTATTCCATGCCGAATTAGAACTTGCCTCAGCCCTGGAGATCATGTTGACTACGATATGCCATATCCCATCTGAAGGGAGTTAGAGCATTGGGATCGGGGAAAGCAGATACTAGTCTTGTACTATATGGTTGAGATCAAGTGAAGCAGCATTGAGAAATGGTTAGTTGATCAGCCTCTCGTATCTCATTCACTTCGATTTGAATTGCCCTTACCTTTCCTTCCTCTATAGTCTAAGTTGTGAGCGAAGAACTGGTAGTATCTGCCTCCGAGCTATAATATGCTGGTAGTCATTATAAACTCATGATCCATCCTAAGGAATAATCCTAGCTACCATTTTGAGACCTCACATCCGAACAGAACAATGCTTTTTGGTCAGATATACTAACTGTGAATGAAGTGGCTAGCAGTCTACGTTAAATGATTGTTCGCGCTATGAAATAAACCTGATTTAATTTTGACTGTCCCACCTTTTCTGATTGGCGCTGGGATCCAGGGGAAGTCCCCTGGATCCATGATGGGGTTTTACCCATCTATTTTTTGCCCTTTTGGGCACGCAGCGAACGCACGCTGTAGAACAGCAGGTATGCGTCCTGGCGAAGGACCTCGGCCACGCCAGCGACGGTGACCCGATTGTCATCCATCAACACCCACTAAGATGAATTATTAGTATAAACACAGACTGAGCGGCAGAAGGGCTGACTAACGGTATCATTCTCAAGGCGGGTGTACGCATAGTAATGGCCTGAGTCCATTGTTCCCTGGTGAACAATGACGGCCGTGAGGTCGTAGACGTATTGTGACATGTCCACTGGCAGGTTGTCCTTCTTGACAGTGTATGGGAGCATGTTCACGGAAAGGGGGAAATCGATGTGGCCGTTCATTTTTTCGGAGGAGTTAGAGGAGTGTTCATAACGCTATACGAATGTCAGTTATATTTGTTTCAAGAACAATCAGTTACTTGAACGAACCTTCAGCTGCATGCAAAGCATGACAGGGAGCTTGCGTATCTGCAGGCGCTTTGAGGCCCGCTGGGGAGTGTTGCCACATTTCTCGCAGTGGTAGGCAGCATCGGCGTGAAGATCTTCAGCAGCAGTAAAGCTATCCAGACAGCCGATCAGTGTTCCAGTAGTGGATGAAGTAGAGCGGCCAAGCTTGCGCTTCTTGTGCTGAAGCTGGACATCAAGACTCAGGTCAACCATGGGGTCATGAGTGTTCGTGGTTTGGCCACATTTGTGGCACATGACGCTGCTGCGCAACTCGCCATAAAACATTTGGTGGAAGAAGCACTCGCATGGCTTGTCGTAGCTTTCAACGTGTCCAGGGGTTGATCCATGAAGTTCGTTGACGAGAAACTGGAAGTACTCGTGCGCATCTTGCTGGCGGTATCCAGCCATGTCCTGTGATCTAATTAGCCAACCATTCTGTCACTCAACCCGAAACCTGGCTTACCTTTGATTTCTGCCAACCGTGGTGAAGCAGGGTAGCTGCAGAGACTGCGTCATTCCTCTCGGCGCTATTGAATTCCATGAACACTTCGGCGGTTGCGCAGGCAAGACAATCCTTGATTTGGCATGTGTGGACATCATGACCACCGCCCAGGAAATAGGCGTTCAAGCTGGGGTCGTGCAGAAAGGCTTGCAGAATAGAGGCCTGGTAACAGGTTTGACCCATATTCCATACGCCCCGGGCGCCGCGGTTGACGCATGGGTTCTTGTAGGCATTGTTCTTGACATAGACCTCGGAAGCCGAGTCTTCAGCCCAAATTCCGCGGCCATCTATTAAGTGTTAACGAACAAATGAATGTTGCATGGTGGGTGGATATGGTATTTAGAATGACTGCAAACTTACCAACAACCTCGTACTTGCCAGAAGGACCACGGAGCCTATCCAGGACATGATCATAGACAAAGTCGACACACTTTTGACAGAAAACATAGCGATTGCGAGACTCAATGTCTAGTATCGTTTGTTAGTATAAATTGAGAGACAGCCTGGTCAGTGAGAAGATATCGACTTACAAAATGCATGCCCAGTCTCCGCGGTATGGTCCGCTCGCTTTGTGCCCAGGCATACTTCGGGGCAACTCAAGCAATGATATTTGGGCTTGAGTGACTCTACAGTTCGAAGTCCGGTAGTCGGGACAGCAACAGTCTCTGTTTTTGACAACGGAGCCAACAGTTGATACTTCTTGCGAAATTGATCCTTGAACTGGCCTGTAGTCTTCTCATCCTTGGAGAGAATTGCCGCAAGATGTTCTAGCGGGAGTGAGCGTGGGCCCAAATGAGCGATGCCAAAGACAAATACTTACCACAGCCATATGCAGCTTCGGAAAGCAGCTGGACAGAATCGAGGGTCGCCATAATGAGCGACATGAGGATGATTGGATGAGATGCGTGAAAGAGACAAGATTGGAAGAAGGGTTAGGGTTGATCAAAGTAGACACAATGCAAATGATATGTAGTGGTAACACTTTGATAGAAGTGCCAGACCTCTATTGGAGTAGAGACAAGAAAAGGAGCTTGAAAGAGTGCATCCAAGGGAGAGTGGAAAGGCCGGTTATAAGTGACCAGGTACAGCCTCAGGACTCCCCCTGAATAGGGCCAGCATTGCACTGCAACAATATTAGACACTCACAATATTTTCAATGGTAGAATATCAGAACAATAGGACTCACGAAAGCAAATAAGTTGGGACAATAGCAGGCGAATAGAGAAGAGCTATACAGTTCACCAAATGTTGCGAATGATCTGATTCAAGTTCCCAGCCATTCAGTCCAAAAAGAATTCCCTATTCACAGCTCAATGAATATAATCTCAAAGGGACTAGTGCATGACAAACGGTGTTTCTCAAGTTCCCTGATCCAAATGCAGTCGGGGGGAGGTTTGCTATCGGGCGGTGGTTTTTCGCCCGATTTACCGCCGGATAAGAGATCAGACGGCAGAAGGGGGTCTGGGGGTTAGGTGAGTGAGCTATTCACCTCGAGGTAGGTCTCTACAATGCTATGCGATCTGGAGATATGGTCTTGGATGGCAATATTCATTCAATGGTCATTTCTATGCACGGTTCTACATGGGAATCATAATGAAAAAGGATGCGCCAAACAGCCCACTGCAACAAAAGCTCTCGGTACAGATCCAGCTCTTGGATACCAATAGACAGACATGTCGCGTGAACTGAATGTCCCTAGTTGAGCAATTTTGAGCACTCGGATGCTAGGCTCTTCACCGGGTCCCGGTTCCTCTTCCCCGAGGCAACGCACTGGGACGCGCGCCACGGCCAGTGCCTCGTGTAGTATACCGACTACTTGCTGCACCACGGGCGGTGCCTCGTGTGGTTGCTCGTGACGCTGAGGGTGCACTATACTTGGAAGTTGGTCTAGAGGTGGTGGTGGTGGAGGGATTCTCGACAAAAGTCGTGTCCGTAGTCCTGTATCGCAAGAACCAATTAGCTCATGTCTCTTCGAGAGTAATCGTCGCATGACTCGTAAACTCACATGAAAGTCATCTCGCCATCATCAACCGGTCGGGTCGGCTCTGACTCTGCCTCTGGGTGATTGTTAGTAAAATCATCCATCGCACCGCAGTAAATCCCACGGGGAACCAGCTCGATACCTTTTTCTTCTTCGTCCTGTTTCGCTTTCCTGAATGAGTCTGCAATCGGTGCCTATTTCACTCAGATTAGCAACTCTGTCGCGCGCTGTCACCACTTTCACCACTGTCTTTCGACGCGTTTCCGATCATACCTCTGGGAAATCCACACAGAATGCATTCATATTCAATCCATAGAGGAAACTGGCGAAGCTCTCGCTGAAGCGCGTCAAGCTCTCGTGCATCAGCTGCAGGTGCATGAAGTTGGCCTCAAGGTCTGCCATCGAATCGGCCAGCTCGGCAAATTGCGGCTCCAAGGCATTGATGGCAGGTTGATTGTAGCCTGTATTTCCAATGCTGTTTCCATAACCATGTGCTTCCCGTAACGAAGAGCGCGAGCTTGGGCGTAGGGGGGTCGTGGGCCTGGACGAGGGTCTCGGGCGCGAGGTTGATCGAGTGCCGTCCATGTTTGTGATGATTTGGGCTAAAATGCGATCGCTTTGAGTTTCACGAGGGAGTTGGCCAACGAGAAAGGACTTAATTGCGATTCCTAAACGGACGGGAGATTATCCAAGTGAAGTTAAGTGGGTAGGTAGAATGATGTGTGAAGATGTTGATCCCCCCGCCAGAAAAGACCTCGCACGCGACACTTGTATACTTCGCATGATTTGAGACGAAGAGCCGATATAGTAGAGACACCGAGTGGAATATAAATCTTCATAGTGACTTTGGATCAATTTATCGCTCTCAACACTTATTAGGAGAAGATCTTCCCCGCATCAATCGTCATATCCTTGATCCCGATCTTACATTTTCTTCCCCCCCCCCCCTCCCCCAATTTCCCCTACTCTCACTCCTAATATCAACTCAATTATACCGCTTATGCGTGGTACACTTCTGCGCCGTCTCTATCCTTCGGCTAAGCTCCCTGTCGCCCGGTATCCCTTTGCGCACCGTTTCTCGACACATCCAATAGAGCCCACGAAGGCATCTTCTTTTTGGTCCCTGACATTCACTATCGCTGTCATCGGAGGAGGCGCTTGGCTTCAGAATAAATACTTTGGTCCTAACGACACACCGATCACCTCGCAGCCCCAGATTCTTCCTCAAGAATCGCGACAAAATTCCCTTGGAGTAATCGATACCCTCACGATGTCTGCCCAGCCCGCCCCCGGAACAGTCGGGAACCTCACCCCGGAGCAAGAGGTCAAGCTCAAGGAATTCTGGGTCTTGACACTCAAGGTATTCGGTCTCACACTCGACGAACTCGAAGCCCCCCAGCCCGCTGCCACCGCCAATGCCAATGCCGCTGCACCCACCCAAACCCAGGATAAGAAGAAGGCCAAGAAGGGTTGGGGCATTTGGGGCCGCTCCGACGACGACGATACGAAGAGCAGCTCCTCTGATAGTGTCGCGGCAGGCGTAGCGGCACTCAGCGTGACCGACGGTGACGACAAGTACGGCCAGTCCAAGGAGTTCAAGCAGGCACTGGAGGACATGAAGCCTGAGGAGATCCGGACTGCATTCTGGAGCATGGTGAAGGGTGATAACCCCGACTCGCTGCTGTTGCGGTTCCTGCGCGCGCGCAAGTGGGATACCAAGAAGGCGCTGGTGATGTTGATTTCCACGATGCGCTGGCGCCTGCTGGAAATGCATGTTGATGACGATATCATGTTCAACGGTGAGGCATTGGCTGTGAAGCAGTCGCAGGGCTCGGACGCCAAGGGAAAGAAGAAGGGAGACGACTTCCTGACGCAGATGCGTTTGGGTAAGAGTTTCCTGCACGGTGTTGACCGGGCTGGTCGGCCGATCTGTGTGGTGCGCGTGCGCTTGCACAAGGCTGGTGATCAGGATAATGAAGGGCTGGAGCGATTTACTGTGTATACTATTGAGACCGCGCGTTTGCTGCTCGCGCCGCCCATTGAGACTGCGGTAAGTGTTTCTGCGGTGATCATTATGTCTCTGTAGCTGACTTGTGCAGACTATCGTCTTTGATATGACTGACTTCGGCATGGCCAACATGGTGAGTTTGTTTTTTATCCGTGCTGACCATGTTACACACTAACATTTATCAGGACTATGCCCCCGTGAAGTTCATGATCAAGTGCTTCGAGGCCAATTACCCTGAATCCCTGGGAACAGTGCTCATCCACAAGGCCCCCTGGCTATTCTCAAGTCCGCACCCCAACGTCCCATGAATAATTACTGTATCTGACCATATACCCAGGCATCTGGAGCGTGATCAAGGGCTGGCTCGACCCGGTCGTCGCAGCGAAGATCCACTTCACGAAGAACCGCCAGGACCTCGAAAACTTCATCCACCCCAGCCAAATTATGAAAGAGCTCGAAGGTGACGAAGATTGGGAATACAAGTATGTCGAGGTACCCGAGAACGAGAACCCCAAGATGGCCGACAAGGAAACCCGGGATACCCTGATGGCCGAACGTCAAGAACTCGCCAAGGAGATCCAAAGCCTCACCGTTGAGTGGATCCGCGCCAGCTTCAAGAAGGAGACCGACGCTGCCTCTGCTGCTGAGCAGAAACGCAAGGACCTGATTGAGAAGCTACGTGCTCACTACTGGGTTCTTGACCCCTATGTCCGCGCTCGCTCTCTCTATGACCGACTGAATATCGTCCAGGGCGGTGGCAAGATCAACTTCTACCCTGAATCCGAGAAGAAGGACGGGGCAGAGAGTGCATCCGCATAGGCTGTGCGAAGTGTATCATTTGACTGGCGTGATTGATGTTGATTTATAGGCTTATATGCTAGATGTTTAGAGTCTCGATTTTGCGGTTTTATAGCATCCACAGACTTGTTTCTAGTCGACTAGAGAATATATGAGCATTTGAGTACATTGAACAGGGGAGATGTGATCAAGTTGAGTATATCTCTTAACAGCGTGACGAGACTTAATGTCACATATTCAATTGGGACTCTCGAATGGCCGACGAAGTAAGGTATCACATGAAGGTATGTTTATAGCGTTTATAGCATTCATTCTGCTCTTTTAAAGCATATCGTCCAGCGCAACCTATCCCCTCCGCTTCTAATATCCCGTGTCGGGCGCCAGGCTGTGCAAATCCTACATACAGCAATTAAATCTACGGTGACGGCGAGGCATAACATATAGAAGAATGTCCTTTTTGGTAATGAATCTTCTTACATCTCCACAGCCAATTCAGGCCTTTTACATCTTCGACTTGATCTCCTCGTGGAGAGCCTTCAGCTTATCCATATCCGAATCCTGCGAAGGCCAGCCAATGGTCATGCCCTCCTTCTCGTTGGGCTTGGGGATCTGATAAATTGTTAGTACAGTCTCCTATTATGTCTATCACAATACTAAGAGCCCAAAGAGCTGCACATACCATGTGGAAGTGAACCTAGCAAAACGAGAACTGATTAGCAGCCGACCAAAACAAGAGGGACGCCCAATTAAAACCTACGTGGTCAACGACCTGGTGCGCAATGCGGCCGTTGTTCTGCAGGATATTGAAATCCACGGCACCGCTAGCCTTGGCGATTTTCTTCGCGACGGGCTGTACAGGGTCTGGTTAGCTATGTCCGCCAATGCCGAGTCTTTGAGGACCTTGCAGGTTTGCCTCCAGGGTCCTCGATCGGATATAGTAGTCGATCAGAGATCGGAGACATAAGTCTCTTCTTCTCTCCCTTCATAGACTTGAACCATTCCCTCATTCACTTACCAGAATCTCGAGCAAGTCCTCGTCGGGGATATCAGTCAGCTTTGCGCCGTGGAACTTGGGGATGACGAGCTATATATCTTGTTAGCTTAATTATTCGGAGTTTGCCCGGCCCTTCTTCAGGTTGCTAGTTGAAGCTATCACTAAAGTAGCACCGGGTGCACGCGGTTGGTGCGGGGAAGAGGAAACGCAGGTACTACGCACTGCATGGCCACGGCTGAGGGGCTGGATGTCGAGGAAGGCAAAGACCTTGTCGCTCTCGAATAGCTTGAAGGAAGGGATATCTCCTATAGAGAACGGCGTGTCAGACAAGTCGAATAGCTATGACGTGTGCGCAAATTGGGGGGGGGGGGGTAACCGAGACAATAGCTATTTTAAGCTATATCATGGACATACCCTTGATGATCTTGCAGAAAATACAGGCAGCGGACGACATTTTGGGTGTGGATGGAGAATATGGGTCAATTGATGGCAGACTCAGAGTGACTTCAACGTCCATGTAAGCTGATCTTAGGACGGGACGTTCAACTCCGAGGCCAAATTAAATAATCCAGATGCGGGGTTGAGTCCAGAAAATGAAAGTGTCGTTCTGCCGATTCGAACTCCGACCGTCGCGGTATGTCCCCAGTCCCGAAACGGACAAATGAAGGTTATAATGAACAAAATGTATTCCCTACCTGAGGAGTGGGACAAATTAGTGCAGAACCCATTTCTTGCCTTTTACCAGAGATGGCCGTGATTTGCCCACAAAACTCCTCTTATAAAATCTTTGGAACAACACTGCGACACAGCCGTCGTTTCTTTTTGGTTTTTTTGCTCGTGAGATCAGTACCTTCTTCTATCTATATACCTAGTCAGTAGGTTTTTTTTTTTTTTGCTATCCGGTTGATTGGAAGGTAGACTTTGAGGCATCGAGATGCGTGAATCTAGATGTAACTGCGCGTGTCCATAAAGTCCCACCAGTCAGTCTTCAATACAACTCAAGCACCTTTTCATCCAGATATTAGACACTCAGTCCATATTAAAAGACAGGATCATAACAATCATCGTGTCAGTATCGGCGGATTATACCAATTGAAGCCCATTTAATGCGTCGGTGGCTTCACTGACAGTTCTATTTATACAAGTTTGTCCATTATAGTGAAAGCTAGGACTGCTGGAATATAGTTCACTCAATTCATGCTGTTTGACTTCCTCTGTACTAAAGGCTCCCACTCGTTCAATAAAAATACACACTCATTAGGCACAGTAAAACTTTCTAGTGAGGAGAGCTATATCAGGCCGTGAGGATCATCCGCACCTAGTCAGCAAGATACTATGTTGTGAATGAGATACCGAATATGCTGAATTCAGTATAAACTGGAAGGAATCAAATCGTGGCTGGGAGAAACTTGATTTTGAGCAATGTTACTAGCCATACACACATGGCTTGTAGAAGAACCTGGTTGATAGAGTAGTGATAGTTGACATACAAGAACAAAGCTTGGGGCAACATCCAATCACAGCCCGTGTGTTGTCAGATCACAATGGTGGTTTTTCCCTGCCTAGATTTGGAACATGGCAGCCCACAAGTTTCAAACGATATGACAGCTTCTAAGTCAATTGAACAACCGGATTCCACCATATCACCCATATCGAAGCAAAAGGGGGGAAGAAAGACGAGAAAGTGGTCGTTAAAGTGGTGGCCCGTAGTCCGAATCCGGACTAGCGCAATAGTCCCGTGCGGTTCTTCCGACTTGACGCTGTGAAAGACCATCGCACATCACCACGCCCTTCTTGGCAACACTCCGCTCCAATTCGCTGGTCTCGAGAGATATACTCAGCCAGAGACCATGCAGAAGACACGCACTATCAACACTGCCCTAGGGGCGCGCCCCTTCGTGCCGGTCCCGCGGGTGCAGCTTCAATTCCAGCGCAACCTCCAGGATGTCCGCATCACCCGGACTGGCAAGCCCCTCGTGAAGGTCCAGGGTGGCCGGTAAGTGGTCAATTGTGCCATTCCCAGGTTTGATGTTCTAGCCCGCTGACGCGCTGTCTCTATAGTTCCTCAATCGGAGGTAGCTAAGCCTTTCCATTTTGATCCGACGCCTCGGTCCCAATGTGCTCACACGATTCTAGGTCACACCGCGACTGTCTTTGGTGCCACTGGTTTCCTCGGTCGTTACATTGTCAACAAGCTCGGTAGGTTGAGGCTCTACAGTGCCGCAATGGGATCATGGACTAACGGCCCGCAGCTCGCCAGGGATGCACTGTTGTCATTCCCTACCGTGAGGAGATGGCCAAGAGACACTTGAAGGTTACTGGTGATCTCGGACGTGTTGTGTTCATGGTATGGAGCCTTTATCCAATATACTATATTACGAATCCCGGGGCATGTCTGACCCTGAGTACAGGAATACGACCTGCGCAACACCCAGTCCATTGAGGAGAGCGTTCGTCACTCCGATGTTGTCTACAACCTTGTCGGTCGTCAATACCCTACCAAGTGAGTCTGAGTGCGTGGTATGCATGGATAGTTGCTGACGGTTTCAGAAACTTCACCTACGAGGACGTCCACGTTGATGGCGTTGAGCGCATCGCCGACGCTGTTGCCAAGTACGATGTCGACCGCTTCATTCACGTTTCTTCTTACAATGCCCGCCGTGACTCGCCTTCCGAGTACTTTGCTACCAAGGTTAGTGCACACCGGAAGCACAAACCTCGAGGATGAATGCTGATGACATGTAGGCCTGGGGTGAGGAGATCGTCCGCAAAATCTACCCCGAGACCACAATTGTGCGACCTGCACCCATGTTCGGTTTCGAGGATAACCTCCTCCACAAGCTGGCTAAGATTGGCAACGTTTTCACCGCCAACCACATGCAGGAGCGCTACTGGCCCGTTCACGTAAGTTCCTCTTTAAGAATCCACATGCTACAGAACTAACCCTCTCTAGGCCATTGATGTCGGTACTGCCCTCGAGCGCATGCTGCACGACGACAGCACTGCCGGTCAGACCTACGAGTTGTACGGTCCTAAGAACTACTCCACCGCCGAGATCGCCGAGTTGGTCGACCGTGAAATCGTCAAGAAGCGCCGTCACATCAACCTCCCCAAGGCTGTCCTCAAGCCCTTCGCCCACTACCTCAACAAGTACCTGTGGTGGCACACCCTCTCCGCCGATGAGGTGGAGCGTGAGTTCCTCGACCAGGAGATCGACCCTACTGCCAAGACCTTCAAGGATTTGGGCATGGAGGAGACTGCCGATCTGGCCAACCTGACCTTCCACTACCTGCAGGGCTACCGTAGTGCCTCTTACTACGATCTGCCTCCCGCCACTGAGCGCGAGCGCCAGGAGGACAAGCGGTACCTGCACGTGCTGGACGACCAGTAGTTTGTGTTTTTAATGTGTAAATAAGCCTGACTAGACTCAATTCGATTTCCTTGTGTTGGACTGTGTTGGACAAGCGTAATATGAAGTTGAGTAGCCAGGTCTATAATTGCAAGATCTAGCCAGTATGAACGGTCAGTCATTACCATACCCAATATCAAAAACTCAATTCCCCAGAACTCCCCGCACTCAACGATAACATATCAATCCCACCCTCTTCACCTCCCCACCACAAAAATGTCCACCCCAATCCTCCTCCTCAAAACAAAATCCTCCCCAAACGATGGCTACGAAGACTTCTTCTCCGCAAAAAACTACACCCCCACCTTCATCCCAGTCCTAGAACACCGCTTCCACAAAGACAACCTCACAAATGTCCGCAACCTATTCGCCTCCGGCGCCTTCACCAAAAACAATGACCAGAAATATGGCGGTCTAATCTTCACCAGCCAGCGCGCCGTAGAAGGATTCGCCCAAATGATCGAAGACGAAAAAGACAGTACGATACCCCCACCCCCCTCCCGTCTCTGATATAAGAAACTAACTCCAACAGTCACCTTCGACATCCCACTAGTCCTCTACACCGTCGGCCCAGCCACAGCCCGCACCCTAACGACCCTCCGCGACAAATACCTCCCCCGCGCGACGATCCACGGCTCAGACACCGGTACCGGCGAGAAACTAGCGCATTTCATACTGGGGCATTATGAGGAGTCGAGACCGGGGCCCGGTCTTCTCTTTCTGGTTGGTGAGGTGCGGAGGGATATCATCCCGCGGACGTTGATGGATGCAGAGCTGGGGGAGAAGCAGATCGGTGTTGAGGAGGTGGTTGTGTATGAGACTGGGGTTATGGAGTCGTTTGAGGGGGATTTCCGGGATGTGGTGGCGAGGGAGAATGGGGTGGTTTGGGTGGTTGTTTTTTCGCCGACGGGGTGTGAGGCTATGCTTAGGGTTTTGGGGTTGGGGCCGTTTGCTGGGTCTCGGTCTGGGCCTGAGTCTGAAGGGAGGGAGGTTTATATTGCGACGATTGGGCCTACGACGAGGGATTATTTGAGGGAGGAGTTTGGGGTTGAGGCGCATGTTTGTGCGCCGAGACCGAGTCCTGAGGGGATTCTTGAGGGGATTGAGAGGTTTATGAGTGCGTGAGGGTGTTGGGGTTGATATGTTATGTATATATTTGGATTTGATAGGGCTGGGTATATATAAGAACCTGAATTACGAGATAAATCTGGAAGAGATAACATATTTTACTTAACACCCATATCATATTTCGAGTTGCCTTGCTATCTCTAACATGTATCAAACAACGCTGTCAAGTTGGATTGTGTGGAGAATGGGATGCAACATGGTTTCTGCTGAAAAAATGCCATTTGAGATAGTCAAGCTGGTTTACCGCATGATTTCCTCATAGATCAAGACTAGGTCAAGTCAGTACATAAACCAAACCGGCAAAAGCTTTTATGGAAACACTCACGCTTCAGCTGCTCCTTACTCAGAGCATCCTTGTTCTTGTCGAAATCGAAGAATCCATCGGGAATGGGTGGCGCAGTGGGCTCGTCTTCAGGGTCGTGGTAAGGCTCAAGGTAGGGGTGGCGGAGGGCCTCTTCTACGGTAATACGCTTGGCCGGGTTGAAAGCAAGCAGTTTCTCGAGCAGATCCAGAGCTGTGTCGTTGCTCTTAGGGAAGAGAGCACGGAATGGAATCTTCTTCTTAAAGGGGAGGGAGCGGATGTATTCACGGGCACGGCGGGATTTGATGCCGTAGTAATCTTCCATAGTCGGTGTGCCAAGAACATCCAGGATAAGGGTCAGCTGGTGGTGATCTGTATTGATGGTGTTAGTTTATTTGTTAACCAAGAGGAAGAGACGAATTCGTACAATCCTTGCCGGGAAACAGAGGCTTTCCACTCAGCATCTCGGCCAAAATACAGCCGACACTCCACACGTCAATGGCCTTGGTATATTCCTTGAATGTCAACATAATCTCCGGTGCACGGTACCAACGTGTGGCCACATATTCTGTCATAAATCCGGAGTTGTCGTCGGTGGAAGCGGCTGAGCGGGCCAGACCGAAGTCGCAGACTTTCAGGTCGCAGTTGGCATTGAGTAGAAGGTTGGAGGGCTTTAAGTCGCGGTGGAGGACATTGGCTGAGTGCATCGCCTTGAGTGCACGCAGGGTCTGGTAGATAAAGTATTGACAGTGGTCGTCTGAGAGGTCTTGTGTGCGAATGACTCGATGCATATCCGTTTCCATTAGCTCCTGCAGGCGGTTAGTCCACTGCCGATATGCCTGAAAGTGTATTGACAGATCGCAAGCTCTGACATACTTGAATCAGATAGACTTCATTGAAGCCTTCGTAATTACGGGGCCGTTGGATATCCAAGATGGAAATAATGTTTTCGTGGTTAAAGTATCGGAGCAACTTCATCTCACGCAGTGTTCGTAGACAGAACATGGAATGATCGAATGGCGTAATCTTCTTGATGGCAACCTTCTGACCAGAGGGTTTGTGAATGGCAGAGCTAAATTCTGTTAGAGGACTATTGAGAAAAAGGACTCGTACCGCTTACCAGACGACACCGTAGGCACCTTCACCGATGACATCTTGAATTTCATATTGGTCGGATACATTGAAGGAGATCTTCCGGGATCCCCCCGAGGGAGGGTTTTGCTGACCCATGACGGTTCTGGTAGCTTTAGCTTTGGAAGAACGGTCAGCGCTCAAAATCCTTGGGATCCAGTGATATAAAGATCGGAGGTGGTCCATGGGAAACACAACTGGGTATCGGGAAATTGATAGAACACAAGGGGAAACGAAAAATAGCGCATGGGCTGGCGACTCAAAGTCCCGGGAATGCGAAACAAAAGCAAATGAAGTCAATCGCTCGAGATTATCGAGCTTGACTGCAAGCTCCAACGCGATAGAGCAAACGCGACCAGATAGGGAAACCGGGAAATAAAGCTTACTTTCGTTTGCGCTGCAAGCAAATTGGGTATCTCAGAGACGGTAAGAGTCTCGACGGGTTTGGGTTTCGAGGGGCCGGCGAGATCCTAGGGAAACAATGGAGGTGTAGAAAGACCAGGAGGGAGTTGGTTGCACGAGGCTTCGGGTGGAGAGATATGACAGGTACGGCGTCCAGGCCCAAGAGACCAGGGTGGAGTGAGAAGCTTGCGGCTGGAGGTATCAGGTCAGGATCACTGTCACTGGGTTTGGCACCTAAGAACGTGGCCTGTTAGTGGGATTGACAGTGATGCTGGGGCGCATGGAGGGGAGCCAAGACGCTCCGAAGCGGGGTCCCCCCCCCCTGATGCGGATCACAACGGGCCAAGCTAAGCTGGAACTCACCTTTCGCCTTCTGTTTTTGTCTATGAAGGCAGATAACAAGGGAAGACAGTAGGGAAGAAGGAGAAAGAGGAAGAGATGAACCTGGAGAAACAGCGGGCCGTAGGGGAGGAGGTGGGGCAATAGAGTGAGGCGGCTCCGGTAATTCGGGTGAAACAAAGTGGTTCAGAGAGCACTTTGGAGGAGAATTGGAATGAAAAGAGAGAAAGAGTCGAATGAGTGCCGACCAGAGAAGAGAGAGAAAGGGTCAAGTTTGCTTTGCTCTTCCCCCTACACTGTTTGATGGACGCGGAACCTTGGATCACTGCCCGGAGACATCTCCACAACGGAGTACACGGGAGATACTTTGGCTCAACTGGAGCCACCCATACTGAGTCTAAGTAATCCTCAAGTACTGAAGGGATCTCCGCCACAGCGGCAAAGGTCTCTCGTAGATTGCGCTCATTTACCTGCGCTACTGCAGCTGAGGAAACTGATCACAATCACTATCCCGTTGGGGGGGCCAGTTTCATCTTGATTGGAGAGCTCTTGCTTGATGCTCCGTTTCACTAGTCGGGGCCTTTCTATTGGATCACCGCCCACAAGCTAACTTCCAGGTAAAACAAGTATAAGTCACATACGGGTCTAAGGTGGATGCTGAGAAGAAAAAGGTTCATACCGTGAATTCTTCATAGATGCGATCAGCATCTATCGGGAACTATACGCGATCTACGAGTACTAGATAATCCAAACATGCCCGTGATAAAGAAAACCAAACGCGATCTTCCCGTAATGGTACAGGGCGAAACAAAACATGACTGTCATCGACAGGTCCACTGAGACCACCCTCGTTACTGCACGACCTGAGAGCAAATCATCAGTGCTGACCGACAAGATGGTCAGAGCAAAGGACTCAAACCTTCTCCTGCAAAGTACCCATCCACTGATCCAAGCTGACACTTTGATCGGCACGGTCCTCAACCAACATCGTCTGAGCCCAAAGACGCAAGCTGGGCTCGCCATCTTCACGAACAACATACAGGTGAGGCACGATCATGCTACCCACACCCTTGGCCCGGTGATCCCGACTCTTCTCGACCACCGCCCGCACACGCTGGTTGAACTCGTTCTCGATGTCGGGCAGGGTCTGCTTGCCCACCCGCAACTGCGACTTGTCGGAGATACCGAATACATCCTCGATGAGCTGGGGAACGGCATCACGTCCAACCCAGAGGAACTGGGTCTGGCCATCATCGATGAGGTACAGACCGTAAGGCACAAGGCGGCCTGAGGACAGGTTGACGGGAGGAGGCAGGATGATTTCGCCGGTTTGTGCATCAGGCAATCCTGCATTGTCGGGCATGTCATGGAGTGAGTACATCTTCGGGTAAATGTATTGGATGAGGAGCGGTAGGGGCAATGTGGACAGGAGGCAGAGTGCTGCGGATCGCATATCGGTGGGAATCTGGGCGGACTTGCGCAGACCAAGCTAGAGAAGAAGATTAGCATGAGAATGAAAACGAATGAACCAAATATCGCAACTCACATTCTTAATCATCGCAAGGAACAATACAGGTAGAGCTCTCAGATTAGCAGGGAACTGAAGGCCGCCACCACTGACGCTGCCACCTGCAAGCTCCTTACGGTAGGTTTGCAGGAGTTCCACGATCTTGGCCTGAAGAGCCTCACGAGCAGGGTCAAGGCCGCTGCTCAGTGTACGTTCAACGGCCTTGTGGCTGAAGAAGGTGGCGATGGCCTGTTGATCGGCCGAGGCGTAGACATCTGACAAGTTTTGGGTCGTTGGCAATGCCAGGGTCAAGACACGGATGCGACGTTCACCATTGCAGGTAGTGTGAAGGACAGCTGCCTGCATGCAGACAACTGGTTTGGTGACCGTCTCATCGATAGCCACTTCGACCACATAAGCCTGGTCACGAGGGAAAGCTGGGAAGGCACAAAGATCGGAGCTACGGTTGAAGAAGTTGCCGTAGAAGGTGCTCATGCGCAAACCAGTGGTTGCACGAACACGGAGAACGGCCTCCAAACCGATCTCCGAAGAAAGGTAGTCAGAGAACTCGCGGGCGAACTTAATAGCATCTTCACTCCGTGCAGCGTTCCAGGCAGGGTAGAAGTAGGTTTGACCACCAGTATAGCGGGGTAGGCAGCTGAGGGATGCCACATCCTGGTATTGCGATGAGAAGAGGAACATATCCACAGACACCTGCGCTTTTGAACATTCGACAGCGAAACTCTTGTAGAAGGAGTTGCCCGTTTGAAGCAGACTAGATTCCTTGCTGGTGCCCAGCACCTTCTTGTCTTCTCTCATAGTAAGGGCACCATGGCCAATGTTGGGCAAGGATGAGCTCAAAACGGTCATCTTTCCACCAACGGGGGAAATCAGCTTGTAACCAGCGCGCAAAGCCGAACCCATGGCGCAACTATTATTTTGGGTGTTTTGGAACATCTCCTGCAGCTTATCGAGGAAAATCTCGATGTTCTCTCGGCATTCGCTCAGCGTCACCAGGAGATCACCAGGGATGGGGAGGAAAGGCTCATCCAAATCACTGACAACCAACATCCGGGGGTCTGAGGTCCCTGACTGATCGCGAGGAATGCTGAAATAGTGCAGGCTCGAGTCCACCGCAACAAATCCGAGGCGGGTGCGTCGGTCAGCGTTGGGGATGCGGTCGAGACTCTCCTTAATAGTGCGAGCGGTGGTGGCCAAAAGGCCGTTGGTCACTGATGCATAACTCACGTCGATCAAGAACAGGTAGACCAGAGGCTGGGGTGGTCGAACCATGTACTCCTGCGGCGCAACGAATTCGACCATGCTATGGTTGAGATCCGCACGCAGCGAACGATCAGCGGGCTTCTGCAGTGTCGAGTCCCAATCGAAGGCCTGGGGCACATCGTTCGTCAGGTTGCACATATTACAACGCCAGCGGTGGCCATGGTCAAGGAATGTGACGAAAGGATTGATATAGGAGCGGCAACGTCGGCATCGCGAGATAACTTGGTCTGGAATCACAGGAATCGGATCCTCGGCGTCGTGAAGAGCGGCATAGGGCTGGATAACAAGGGCGAAGGGCAACTTTGACTTCTTCAAAAGGGAATTGGTTGTGGGAACAGCATTGAGCGTAGAGCGCATATATTTCGTAGGGCAATTGGCTTCGGGCGAGGGGTAAACACTAGTCTGTCGCTTGTCAGTCTCTGGATCACATACGCAAGAAGGCAGTTTGTACATACCCCTGGAGGCAAAATGACAGGAGGGGGAGGGTAGTCCAGTTCAGCGACATTGAAAGGTTGAGATCGAAGATCCGTGGGATAAAGTTGGTTGAGCTGGACTTGAGGTCGCATAGCGGCTTGGGCCACCGGCTGCGGGGGTGGCATGTGGTGTGGTTCACTCATTCCCATTCCACCGAATTGTTGTGTCATCTGCGTAACATCCGCGGCGACAGGTGCACCATATACCGGTGCTACAGGTTGCATCTGGCTTGGATCCGCTCCGTAGACGGGCTGTTGATATCCTGCCGCTTGGGGCTGCTGGGCGTAGGATCCATAAGCACCTCCTGCGGTGGGCTGTCCACCAAGCGCGGCATTGGCACCGGAGCCAAAGTCGAAGGCCTCACCAGCATAAGCTCTCTTCTTCTTTCCGCCAGCTGGGGCTGGTGCCGGTGCCGGTGCACTTTGCCCAGGGATCGGTGACTGTGTGGGATCTGGGGAGCCGTAGACGGGTTGGCCATACCCTTCCTGGGTAGGGAAACCCCCTTGTGGTGCTGCCATTAGAGTCGATTATGGAGTGTCTATTCACACTCGAGATTTTGGGGGGAAGAAGGATCGCGCTCGTCACGAATTCGGCGGGTGCAATCAATATGAGGAGGCGGGTGCCAACAGCTCCTAAATCCCCACAATCAGTTTCTTGTCGCGGTAGAAAATCCGAGCTTGCATACAGGTAAGGCTGTACCGGCAAAATACCCAATATCACAAAAGGCAATAGTGAAGCAAAGAACAAGCTCACCAGAAGAGACCAAGGGAGTGTGGGAGAGGCGGTGATGATGGTCTACGGTGGCCTTTAGGTTGTGCTACTCCAGCCAATCAACGGCCAGGGACCATGTGACGAGGGGCGTGTTTTGATATTGTCCGAGTCTCAGATCACCAGAAGCAGGCTGTGTGAGAATTGATCTTGAGAGTCGGATGTGAGTGACTTAGTACTTTCAAGCTAATATCTATATAGATGTATATCTGGCGAAGAAATTGAACTGTTCAGATCAAGCATGAGCCCTCAGCTCTCGGTCCGAGCGCGAAGCACGTCCTTACCCTGTGCCACACGGTCGATGTCGAGGAATAATGAGTTAAAAGGAAGTTGCAATATGTATACAGCCAATCAGAATCTTAACCAGCTACGGAGCTGCAGTATGGTGCATGGAAATCTACGAGGAATGTACGGAGAGAACGTATGTTGTAGCGCAAGTGAGGTGGCCCGTTGCCCTGCCAACATCAGACACATCGGCTGCGGCACAAGAGAACTCCTCCACACGTTCCACAACCTCAAGTTCTGCATACATCGGCAAGTAGCTAGCTTTGTTTCTTTGTTTCATCGGGAGGACTTTGTTGTTTGCTTTTTTGGTGTGGCTTTCCTTTCTGTTTGAGTCATTCCTTCACTTTGTTTGCATTGCATCGCATCCCTGGCGCCCACAAACCCCCGACCATCACGAGATCTTGAATGAACACCCCGCCACAATGAGTGTCCGAGTCGTCGCGCGTATTCGTCCCCTCCTGAAGTCCGAGCGGGAGGCCGATGTTATCCTTCGTACCGGATCTGCGGCCGACCCCAAACCACGCCAGTCAACGGTTGGGGAGAACTGCGGGAAGAGCGACAAAAGCGATAAGAAATTGGCCGCACTGCGAGACAGGGATAATGTGGTGCGGATTCCAAATCCAAAGAATGAGGGGGAAGAATATGCGTTTCAATTCAATGGCGTATACGACGCAGGAGTGTCGCAGCAGGAGCTGTTTGATGCCGAGGGTGAGTTGATGTCTATACCCCATTGAGCTTGCGATGGGTCTGTATATTGACTGGAGTAACTTGACAGTGGCACCGACAATCAAGCATCTGCTCAACGGATTTGACGTGACCCTCTTCGCATACGGCGTCACTGGAACCGGCAAAACACATACAATGCGTGGGGGTAAAACCCTGGCTGATCGGGGTGTGATTCCCCGGCTACTTAGCGGTATCTACAGACGCAGCAAGAAGATCGAGAAGGACAGCGAGGGGGAGACGAAAGTGCAGGTTGCCCTGAGTTATTACGAAATCTACAATGATAAGGTCTACGACTTGTTCGAACCGCCAGAGAAGCGTACGATGGCTGGCCTTCCGCTTCGGGACAATGGTGGAAAGACTGTGGTGTGCGGCCTCAGTGAGAAGCCATGTACTACTCTGAAAGACTTCGAGCAGCTCTATGACCAAGCCAACACCAATCGGTCTACCTCTGCGACAAAGCTCAATGCCCATTCATCACGATCCCATGCCGTTCTCGGCGTGAAGGTTACTATTTCCTCTCCCGACAAGGTTCGCGTGAGCACTGCTTCCGCTATCGATCTTGCAGGATCTGAAGACAATCGACGAACGGAAAATGACAAGGAGCGCATGGTGGAATCGGCAAGCATTAACAAGAGTCTGTTTGTTTTGGCACAGTGCGTCGAGGCCATCAACAAGAAACAGCATCGCATTCCTTACCGCGAGTCTAAGATGACAAGGATATTATCTCTGGGTCAAAATAATGGCCTAACAGTGATGATTCTCAACCTCGCACCGGTGCGGTCATATCAGTTGGACACTATCAGCTCTTTGAATGTCGCCAACCGCACACGAAAGATCGAGGTTCGTGAGGTGGAGAATGATCCCATGTTCAAGGGTCCAGCCCGGCCATCCGTCCGGCCATCCTTGGCAGGCACACGTCAACCTTTGCGTGCACTAACAGCTTCTGTCAATGTGAACATGCCAGCGCCCGCAAAGGATGCCGCGGAGAAGGATGACGGCAAGCCCATTAAAGCATTCAGCGTATACTCGGACAAGCCTCAATCCAAGCTTGTGAGTCAGATCCGAAAGCCGGAAGCGCCAAAGCGCACTTCTCTGTCCAATGCTCCCTCAAGCCTTCCATCATTGAAGCCCGTTCGTCAGCCATTAGGTGCACAGCCCACACCACGCTATGACGATTTTTCAGCTGCCAGGATTGAGGAAATGGTTGAGAAGAAGGTCGAGGCAATCTTAGCTGTGCGCGCTGTCAGCGAAAAATCGCGGCAGGCCCAAGTCCATGAACTCAACGAGCAACTTCAGAGGCGATTGGAGCAGTTAGAGCAACGCATTGATGGGACAGAAGATGCGCGGGCTGAGGGCTTGTCATACCTACTCATGGCGAAGCAACATCAAGCACGCGGCGAAGACGGCTCAGCCCTGCGAATGTACCAGTTGGCAGCTCCCCACTTCCCTCACAACCAGAAACTGGCAAGCAAAATCGCGACGTTGAAGGAGCGCGTTCATGCCAAGGCGTGGGAGCAGAAAGCCCCTTCCCCACCCAAGGGACGATTGGGTAGCATGCTCTCACTCAAGAAGGATCCAACGCATACCCTCGGCAAACGTCAATCAAGCAGTCGTAACGATGATTACATGGATCAAACACTTGATGGTTTTTCAAGCGACGAGGAGATTTCCCGCCCACGACAAAAGAAGCGTACTGCTGCAAAGCTCGCTCAGATTGAGGAAAATCCCGAGCTCCTTGACAGCGAGGACCCTTCTACTTCCCCCCGGACCATGCATCTGCTGTCCATCATCAACTCGCGTGATGTCAGCCAGATCAAGTTGCTCAAGGGAGTGGGTTCCAAGAAAGCAGAGGCGCTTGTTGATTCTCTTTGCGAGATGGACCAGGCATCAATGGATGCATGCGAAAATGAACACCCCTCAGACCAACCCCAGTTTCAGGTCAGCAGTCTGGCCCAGCTGAGCCAGCTGAAGGGCGTTGGGGTGAAGACAGTTGAAAACATGAGACAAGGAGTATTGGCTTAATTGCTGCATTTGGAGCGGCATATACTGGGGCATAATTTTTGATTCACTTCTTTTTTCCTATCATGCATCATGCATCATCCTTCAGCGACGGTGCTAGGGCGTTTTCATGTTTATATTCTTGATAGGTATTCTGCCTATTTTGGATTCTTTTCCTCACTATCGCCATTCCTTCATAATCATCGTGAATCAACGACTTTGGATTTCTTTTTCTTATTGAATGCTATTTTATTATTGAGATACCCAATGGTTTGTTCAAGCCGGTGATGTGAAATCCAACAGAGAGCATTATTGTGAGACTATAAAGATGTTCAGTTGCTGTTCTTTCCTTCCACTTTGAACTCGACCAAACGCCGCTGTAATGGCATTATTCCTTCACTGCTCTAGCATCGGTATCAGTGCCATTCAAATCCTCTTTGAACCCTTTATTCTCGGCTTTCGCTTTTTCCTTGTCTGATTGCTCACGGAAAGCAACGGTATAGTCATCTGGATCCCACGCCAGAACTCGGCTATCCATCTCTCTCAATTTTCGGGCTACCAGTAGTTCCATCTCACCCATTTCCTTCTCATCCAACAGGCCAAGTCTTTCTTTCCATGCTTCCGCGGGGCTATCAGCTGCGGGCCCGAAAAAGCATGTGTCAATCTTCTGCCAATAGATCGCATCGAAAGCAAAGCTATGCATCGCTGCATACATGATCCAGAAGTCCCCACTCTCTCAGCTCTCCTGCATATAACCGGATAGTCGTTGGTCTTCGCTAAGCCGAGCCACATCTTCACAATCTCTCATTGCTGCAAGGAACGTCTGCAAACGATGGTCAAATACGGTTGACCAGTCCTCGATACCCATTGGCCAGAGCTCCGGTTTCTCAATTAACAACCACCACGGCGGTGCATAGGTGAAGTCCGCAGGTGCTGCATATGTAAATTCCCAGTCTACAATGCCAATAATTTGCATATCCTTGAGTAATACGTTGGCAGGTCGAAAATCATCACACCATATTTTGAAAGGCCCGTTTTCGAATAGTGGGTTCGTGAGTTTCTTCTCCCTCGCGAGCTTACGAAAGAGCTGTCGCGCCACAAATTTACGTCGACAGTCATCCGCAGAACCCACCGAGTCGTTTCGTTGGTGGACTAAATGTTCAATGTTGAGATCCGCAAGGGCTTCGATATATGACGAAGATGTGTTGAATGTCGTATTGGGAAGTTTCGACCGCGGTAAGCCTCCTAGTCTCACAAGCTCATTCATATTCATCGACAACGGCCGGCGTGTTACTTCCAAAGTGAGGTCGTCGATTTGACTTACAGACCCTATACTAGGTAGCGAGGGCTTAGAGAGCTGGAGCAAGATATTGGCGAGCTACTCGTATAGCATTCTCAGCTCCTCTTCGTTGATGCCCGGGTCTAGAATCCCTCGTTGTCCTTTTGGGCATCCAGGTGTATTGAGAGCATCGTACATTTTTGTCTCATTCTCGACATACTCCTTTATAATAAACGGACCCAGTTCAAGGGGACTCTCTTTTCCTTGTTCCAGAATGAAGAACGAAGGGAATAGGTATCGACGTCTTATCTGTAAGAAACCGCATGACAGCAACCTCATTCATCACTTTCTCTTCGGGGAAAAGAGCAGCACCGGGCTGCGAGAACCGGGTCACGGTGGCTCCAGTACGGTATTTCAATCGCAAAGTGATGTTATAAGAGCCCTTTCTAAGTATAGCAAACTCTGTAGCAATTCCTCTGTTATGATTGAGTATGAACTCCGCGATTGATCTCAGAATGTCAACTTTGAGGAATTGAAGAAGCCATTGATCCGATATTTCCTCGGCTTGCTCCCGGGCCAGATCATCAGGGCTCATTCGAGTCTGCATAGTTGATTTGTACTTTTGGCTCAATTGGTGTGCACAAAGGGGGATGGAAGATTCTCCAATTCCGGACATGAATTGTGATTTATCTAACGAGTGATGAACAGGAGTATAGCCCAATTTGAGTCGATCACATGATCAGTGTTTCTTTCATCTGAGATGCTGTAGTAGACATGTCACTTTCAGTCTGAACGTGTTCTTTATTGGATGTGTGGTATGGAAACGGAGTACGGAGTACTGGGTGAGCCTCGAGCATTTACATGGGTGAGGACGTGACCAGGCTGGCACGTTGAAGCATCGACACAGTGCATTTGACGCATGAGATGAATCCATGCTCTAAGACGCGCAACACCGAGATTGTGTGATACCACCATCTATCGGTATACACCGTCGCTGTTATTCTTCGCAGCCCATAGGGCTCTTTCAAAGGTTTAGCCACTTTCATAGCCATGCTTGCAATCTCTCCCAATAAGGGAAGTTAAACTAGGTATTTCCAAACAGCTTGATAGCACCAAATCTACTGTATCAGGCACCCAGGATAGTCAAAAGACCTTTATCCCGCAGCTGAAGCTCTTCATCCAGTTTAGCCCACAGCCTCGCTCTAGCATCTAGATCCTTACACCAGAACTTCGGAGATGCTTCCCAAATCCGATTGATATACTTCCCTCCACCCCGTCCATTCGCCGCACCAACACCCTGTTTCTCAGGATCCGGTCCAAACTCCGGAGCAGTAGCAGCATGAGTAATAGCCAAACTACCCTGTTGCGACGTGATAGCAATATACCGCAATAAGAAACCGAGACCGCCTGGCGCATTGCCCTCATTCGCAAGACCATTCCAGATACCCGACGCCACGAACCCAGGATTGACGCCGTTGATCGTGATGTGGAGATACTCGGGGTGTTTAAGGAGTCTCGACTGCATCTCTGCAACCCACATTTGAAAATAAAGCTTGTTGTTCTTGTAATCGCTTCCATTTCCATTTGGCTTCCCGTTGAAGTTCTCGAGATCGAGAACGCCTCTGTGGTGGTTACATGAGGTTGTGCAGATTATTCGAGGCTCAGCGCTGCGGGCTAGAGATGGTAGGAGTTGCAGCGTCAGTAGCACATGGGATAAGAAGTTGACCTAAGATGTTTGTATTAGTGGTTTGGTTGAATCTAGGGTATTCTCAATAGAGAGCGTTGGTAAAGACGTACTTGATGGAGTAACTGGAACCCATCCTTTGTGATACGAGTTTCGTTCGTAGAAGATGCGGTCCCGGCATTGTTACAGAGGATATCTAGAGGACGGTCGGATTCCAGCCATCGTTGACAGAATGCCTCGACGCTGCTGAGATCTGACATGTCGATGTCCCAGAATTCGATAGTTGATGAATGGCCTTTTGCTACTGCGAGGTCTTGGCATTCTTTCACAGCAGTGGTGGGATGTAGCTCCCATGCTGGTGGCTCGCGACAGGCGAGGATGAGGTTCGCTCCCCATGTTGCGAAGGACTTCGCTGCTTCGAATCCGATGCCGTTGTTGGAGCCGGTGATGATGATCCATTTCCCTGTGAGATCGGCGCCGGGGACATCCTGCTCTGTGAGAAATGTCGAGTTCGTTCCTCTTAAGGCTTGGAAGATGCCGTATATATCTGAGAAGAAGGATGAAGACATTTTGTTGAAACAGAAGAGTACTTAAATGGTGGGAAAGACTTCAAACTCAGGTACATATAACTAAGCAGTCTTAGAAGAAGAGTGGCCTTAAAACGCTATGGCCCGTCTCCGCTGAGAGGCTGCAGGTTGCCCAGTCAGATTTGGTGGAATTTTGGAATGTTCTATCTTTTCTACTGGCGTGTTTCATTTGAATTGAGAACAGTTTATTTCTAGAGAATGGAGACGGGATTATATTCTATTAAACATTTAAATTTATGTATCATCCGCTGAGGTATCTTCAGAGTCAGCTTTTTAGACCTTGGTCAACTTGTATCCACCAACAGCTCCCCTCGCCACAACAAAGAGACATGATCCAAAGATCATCACTACACCACAGAATATCTGTAGTCGAGTGTAGTCACCATGCATAACATCCGGAACCAAAGCACCGCCAATAGGGGTACCAGTCAAGGCCGCGAATGAGATGACAGAGAAGAAAGTGCCGTTGCGCACGCCCACCTGGCGAATATCAGAGATCTGGGCTATAAGAGCCGGCGCAAGGGAGACGAATCCGCCGGAACCGAAACCGTAGAGAGCACTAAAGATGATTGCCGGGACGTTGCCCTTTGACGGCAACCAGAGGGCTAGGACGATAATGGCGGAGAAGAAGCTGGTGATGACCATCATATTGTATCGACCGATTTTGTCGGCAAAGTAGCCTGGGAGCGTGCGTCCAAAAATACTAGTTAATCATTGTTAGTTAACAGTTCACAAGATCAACCAGACATAGCTTACCTAGACGCGTTCAAGATCGGAATCAGATAAGCTGCCAGGTTGGCAGACATACCATATCGCTCAGCCTGAGTGATGACGAAGGTGAAGGGCAAGAACATTCCCCAGAAGAAGAAAAACGCCGCCATAAGGGTCAGCGCGAATTTGAGCTCAGTCATGGGTCTCAGGAAACTCAGGATATCGAATGGCTTAGGGCGATGGGGCAATCTCGACTTCAGCGAGAGATTAGTGATACCCAGCATGAACAGAATGAGGAATGCGCAAATTCTCATTGCCCAGGGAAAGCCGACTTGGGGAATCAATCGAGTAACCATGATGGGGAAAATTACTCCACCCAGACTTGATCCCGAGGCTACTATGCCGAGAGCAAAGGCACGACGCTTGGCAAACCAGGTACTGGCGGAGTTGACGGAGGCGTTGAAGATTGCGCTTGCGCCGATGGGGCTGCAGATACCCTGGGCGAGGATGAACTGGTAATACTCGCTTGAAAGAGATGTCATCATGAGGCCGAAGACGTGGAGGAATGTGCCGAGGATGAGGATCCAACGGGGACCATAGCTGTCGAAGAGAGTTCCGAAGATGGGGCCCTACGATGGATGTTAGATAAGTCTTTGTCAACATAATGAAAGGAATGGTATACGTACGCAGAAGAACATCATGAATGTCTCGAGTGAAGTGATCCATGTCACAGTGCTGGTGGAGTACTCGCGTAGTTGGTTACTCTCGTAGTATGCCTGGAATACTCCGATACCTAGATGGGATCAATATCGGGTTGCTGCTGTGGGAGCGGGCAGAACTTACAGTTAATCCAGCCGAAGCTGACGAATAAACCACAGAATGCTCCCAAAACAGAGAGCCATGCTTGCATACCCCCATCGGGCGGCGGGCCGATGGTTGGCGTTGCAGGTGCTGGAGCAGCGGTGACTGACTTCTCGGTAACTGACTGTACTTCATCTCTCTCCTGTGATACTGCAACTCCCTTTTCCGGGTCGGTATTACCATGCACACTCAAGGCGGGGGTTGAGTCGTTGGACTGTTGGATGTGGGTAGTAGCACTGTCGATGAAGGGCGCGTTCCCATGTTCATCTTTTGTCATTTTGACTTGGTCTGGAAGGTTTGTCATGGAGCAGACTCGAACTGAAATCTGTTGCAGGATAACAAACTCGTTAGATTTATGTGGCCTTCCAAGACGGGAAGTATAAGATTAAGAACCAAGATTGCCGTTGGACAAGATCGATTCAAAATCTCCCCAAACCCTGACTCACCTTAGATTATTCTTGAAAGAACCCGCTCAGCCTCCGGCTCTTTATCAAATTAAACCGTTGCAGATCGAAAGGTCCCGAGTTTCACGTCCGTTTTTCTTTTTCAAGGGTCAAGGCCAAGGAAAGCTCTATTTAAGACAGTCATGATTGAAATTTAGATTATGACACACCAGGACTCGAAGGAGCTTTCGCGCCCTCGGTCATTTCATTCGAGATTAAGTCCGAGCTGATCCTGGTCGATTCGATACGCATTCACATGGTTGATACGCGCCCTAAGCCAGACCGAGCATGGTCTGCTACATTGCTTCGCTGTGGTTGGTCCATTGTGACGGAACCCTGTGGCCGAGCTCCGAGTTCTGACAAGGCTTTCAGATATTTTTCGAGCCAGGGACTAGATGGGTCTGCAGTGGACTCGAGGCTTGTGCTGCTGGAACCCGAACACCGAGTCGGACTTACCGTTTGTGGTTACCTCGGGGTTTGGTTTGGATTATCAAGCCTTGAGCCTTAAATGAATTATCAATCTATGTGTTCTCCAGGGCTAGCTCATGGATGCTCACGTGTATTCAAATTAACTAGGTAGCTCTGTGCTACGGAGTAGGTATGTAGACACTGGTGTAACTACGGGGTACAGGGGTTCCAAGGTTATTATAAACACATATCAGAGATCCATGAATTGATATCTTGAGATTAGTTGTTGGCTTATAGTTTATGAAATGTAACAAACCTACAACAAGTGGGTTGTGTAGTGTAATGGTTATCACTGTGGATTCTGATTCCACCGATCCCGGTTCGATCCCGGGCACGACCTCTCTTTTTTTGTGGCAGTTTGCAGTACAATGCTGAATCTGCCCTTCATTTTACTTTTGTGTCTCAGTTCTCCTGTTGTATGAAGATTAGTTGGCTAGGAGCAAAGAAATTCCTATTTGAAAAAGTGCATCTGTGTTGGAGAGATGATTGGGTGTCATGGCAACAATATATATCATTCCGCAACCCATGGTGGCTGCTTGGTAGTAGGTATCAGGCGAAAGCTCAATGCTCATTCAATTGTTTTGCTCTCTAATATATACATATAAAATAATGTGCCAAATAGCTCCATTCCAAGGTTATCATTTATGGCAAGGTCCATGGGGCAAACTGAGGGCAGTTAGAAAAAAGAAGCTGGTTGGCGCGCGGAGGGAACTAGTCACGAACTAACCGGCCCCTGTAATTTTTTTTTTACAAAAAATACGGACCCTCGCAACTTCCAGGGACCGGTTAGTCACGAACTAGTCACGAACTAGTCAACAACCAGTATATGATACCCTGAACAACACATCGACGGAACTAGTATTTGCTATATAAAGAGCGACACCCTCGTCCCCTAATGAATCACAGAATCATTTAAGATATTCTACAATTGCCAAATCCTCTTCTTTAAACCACCAAAATGTCTCAAATCAACACTCTCGCTGTTAGCCTGCCCCAACTGGCCAAAATGATTGACCACTCTCTCCTCCACCCAACAATGACCGACGAAGACATCATCGCGGGCCTTAAAATCTCCAAGGACTACAATGTTGCCACAGCTTGTATCAAGCCATATCTGATCCCACTCGCCAAACAAGAACTCCAAGGCACAGACGTCAAGATCTGCGCGGTCATCGGCTTCCCCCACGGAAACAGCACCACTGAGATCAAAGTCCAGGAAGCCACCGCCGCAGCCCAAGCTGGCAGTCAGGAGATTGACATGGTTGTCAACATCGGCAAAGTCTTGGGTGGAGACTGGGGATATGTCACCCAGGAAATCGAGCAAATCAACACCGCAGTGGTGCAGCATGGCGCGACTCTCAAAGTCATCTTCGAAAATGACTACCTCAAGCCCGAGCATATCGTGCAGCTCTGTAAGATCTGCACACAGTTGAATGTTGCTTTTGTCAAGACGTCGACTGGGTATGGCTTCGTCAAGCAGGCTGATGGGTCATATAACTACAAGGGCGCGACTGTGCAGCACCTGAAGTTAATGCGTCAGCATTCTGGACCCGATGTTCAGATCAAGGCTGCTGGAGGTGTGAGGACTCTTGATGATCTGCTTCATGTTATGAGTCTTGGGGTGACTCGCATTGGGGCTACTGCTACGGTTGCGATCATCGAGGAAGCTAAGAAAAGGGGGATTGGCATGGATCAAGTTCAAGTCGAATTCAAACCAATGAAGGAGGAGGGTGAGAATGGTGGATATTAAGCTTTGTATATATATGTAACCAGTTCTATAAAGCTCTATAAAGAGCAATGCAGAGATGATCTACACCAGAACCACCAAGTTCAGCGCCCTGACATCCCGAAATGTGCAGCCTTTTTGACCTCATTTCCTTAGACATACCTACATTCTTATCTTCCCCCTTCATCTTTCTTTGTAGCCCCAAGTACTACAGATACATGCCAAGACATCACCTGACCTTGATGCGTCAACAACTAGTCATTTTTCGTGTTGTCTCTCACGGGATGTTGGGATTTCATTGGTTCTTCCATCCATTACACACAAACATGCGAAGAGTAGAAGAGCTTCCTGCTTACAGGCGCTACCTGGAGAGCAATCCTGCCGAGCTACAAATTGAGGATTTGACGCCTGATGTGAGATACAAGTTCCGTACTACGAATTGGGACTAGTTTCACATGGACGGTCCACATACTAAGATCGATCTATAGGAACATGGATTATATCACCTTCATATGGGCGAACGGTTCTGTCGCGTAGCTGGTTGCGTGAGAGATGTGAGTTAACTGAACCGGACGTCTCTTTTCATCCTCGGCTTGATTACCTACATATAGTTACAACATTTGTGTCAAGTGACTGATTTGACTGGTAGGAGATTTTTACTAGCAGAAATAACCTGCGCAAACATATAAAAAAACACCATGAGGAGATTCATAATGCTTTGGATGATGCTAATCATCGTGGGGGAGGACCAACGCTAGAAATGAGAACTCGTGCCGCAAGTGAGAAACCGCCTTCCATGAGTGCTATCCTGGTTTGACTAACCTACCTAGGATGGTATAACAAGATTGTTGCAGACTATGATGCCCGCAAGGCTGCTGTTGTACAGTCGGATCAGTCTGGCCTGCCGGGAAGTGAGATACTCAACGCTGCTTCGTCTGCAAATGTCAGCCGCGTCAGAAACGTTCCCATTCAGCAGGCAAGCCCCAGTGTAACTCCGGCCAAGAGACGATATTCTTCAAGCGGTGAATATGGGATATCAAGCCTCTTGACAGATTCAGGAGATAGGAATGACAGTGTTCTTGGCTCCGTCAATTCCAATAGAGTGGCACCTAACCGCAGAGAGTCGTCGCGGGAGCAACAATGGAACTCGAGCTCGACCATGTCTCTTGTCACTGGAGTGAGCTTTATACTCGCTTATTAGATACAAAGAAGACAGGCTAACCAAAAATAGGCCTTTGAAATACACAATTCCAACACACCCGATACGTCAATGACGACTGCTCTCCCCGGAGGGCAGATGAACATAGGCCAGGCGGATGCAGTCCCTTCGCCAAACAGACATACACTAGGCTCTCATTCCCCATCAGCGGAACTCACCTCGGCATTGCCTTCATTTGAAGTAGCGTCTTTGCTTGTGGATACATACTTTGACCGAGCCCATTGGTTCATACTTGTATTCCACCAAGAAGACTTTCGTGCGAAATGGCAACAGCTCTACCACAATCTTGCAGAGAGACCTACCGAAACAACTTTCAATGTCGACTTCATCAGTACATTACTGATGGCCATGGTCATTGGACTCCAATACGTTGGTCCTCATAGACGGCAGCTTTTAGCCGCGCATAACGTTGATACAGCGACACTGAAAGACAACATGCTCGCTTTAGTCCGGTCAAAAATGATGGATATCATTTCCCTGGGTTCTTTAGAGGCAGCACAAACCTGCATTCTTCTTGGTACTTACTATCTCTACCATGGGGACCCAGGAATGGCTTGGCCGATCTGTGGATGCGGACTACGGATTGCACAAGCTCTGAACCTGCATCGTCAAATAGATGTGACCCCATCGCGTCTTGCATCCATGTCATTAGACATACGTCGCCAATACGAAACACGGAAGCGTTGCTGGTGGGCAATCTATGAGATCGAGGCATTTTGCTCTATGTCTTACGGCTTCCCACAGGCTATAAGAGACGTGGATTGCGACGTTGATCTACCGGATCCAATGCCTATCAGACAATCACCTACTTCGCCCAACACAAGGGCGGAAGATCAAGCCAGCCTTCTTACCTACAAATATCTGATGTCTAAGCTTTCTATCCTCACCAAAGTCATACTGACTGAAATATACGGAGCTAACTCCACTGGACCGCACGGGCGACGTCAACCTTGCGACGTTGCGGGCTGTACCTCAACAAAGCACCATTTGGCCCACATGACATCCTCTCTGGAGACTAAGTTGCAGGAGTGGAAGAGAGAGATTCCTCCGCAGCTCAATCTCAACAATCCCGAAACCTCATCGACCAATTACACATCCGTAGAAGAAATGGACCAAGATATCGGAGCGTCTGGGCCCAAGTTCAACAACTACATCTATCAACTCCAAGCCCTTGCCCTCGAAATTGCATACGAAAATGCTAAGCTATTGATCCATCGTCCTCTTCTGCAATACAAACAGATCCCCAAAGTTGGAACCGCTCCTTCAAACTCTACCGGACCCTTATACCAAACCCTAGATCATTGTCGAGATGCCGCCGTCAAGATATCAGAAATTGGATCCGCGTCAATCTTCTCATTGACAGCAGATACGTACGCAGCCGCATTTATCGGCATCCACACCTTCACCGCTGGCGTGACTCTTTGCATATTAACCAGCATTGAACCATTGACGCTAGAATCCCACAAGTCAAAAATGGGATTGCACCGACTACTAGGCATGCAACGGACCCTAGCTCCAAAGTCACAACTAGCAGCCCAAGGACTGGGAATCCTGGAACGGTTAACGAAACTAGTCATGGAAAAGGAGCTGAAACAAATGCTTGCCCAGAACGATGGTCAAGGAAATTTGGTATCCACTCAAATTGAAGGGCAGAGTCTTCATCCTCCTACGGAAACAGCCCAGACCGGAAGACCAGAGGGGCAGGATAGGTCAATTGACGACTTTGCCAACTTCGACTTCAGGGAAAATCCTACCATATCACAGGCTCTTTCTGATTTCGACATGGCGATATCGGGCCGATTGCCTTCGGAGATTGGTGTAGCCGATGACCTTGAGAGACAGCTTTTCCCTGAGACGTGGGATACGACTGACAGATTTGCTCAGCAACAGGCGTGGATATGGGGCGGTGACTATCTAGCTCAATTTCCGGGGTTTACTGATGCCTGAACATCTAAGGGTCTTCCTGGACTTGTTTAGCCCTCTCTCTATCCAATGTGACATGTAATATTATTCCCATCCTACAGCTTTGCTTCCCTTGTTTTGGTAAATTCTCGAAATATGTTTGTCGAAGAGTCAACATAATGATCATAGAGCATGGGAATTCTAGAGATCTGAAGCCAAGTAAAGAATTGTGTCAAGAGGCAATTGCCAAAATAAAAGAAATGCCCATAATGTACAGGATGCAACGTGATAATCATCCCAATGGAGATTGTTCTAGTTCGCACAGAACCCAATGCGAAAAGAGATCCTCCAAGTCGACCCTTTAGAAGCGAGTCTGTCTATTTAGTTCGTGCGACTAACTTCCTCGACCTCGACCTTTCCATCTTTACGGAGCTTCGCGATACTTTGGCTTGATCCGTGGACTTCCTGCTCCAGTTCCTCGACAGAGCGTGTCATACCAGGGATGTTGCTGACGGCCTGCTCGGCCTCGGTCTTTTCCTCTGGCTTTTTCTCTTCGATAGCTTTCGTGTCGCTGGGCTTAGTGTTTTCGGAAGATTTAGGGGCGGGCGAGGTGAAGCCTCTGGGGATGCTGGCGATCTCATTGGCTTCTTGGGTGGACAAGACATCATTGATGCGGGGACCGCGAGATTGCACGAGGATGGTTGTAGGGCCATCGAATTGCAGGAAGAGCTAAACGAAAGAATTAGTGGGTGAATGGACACCAGGAATGTATATGCCATACTCTATCTCCCCAAATGGTCATTCGGGACCAAGTGCGCAGCTTGTGGAACCACCGCATAGTGGCTTTGTATGCCTTGTGATCCGAAACATCTTGAATGAACTTGGCGTTCTGTAGCAGTCTTGGTAGCGTCTTGAGACCGGGGACCTGGAAGTTGAGAGTAGTGGATTTGAATCGGTAGGGGCGAGGAGGGTTGGAGGACATGGTGTAAGCGACCACATTGCTGTTGTCGAATGTTAGCGATGCTGGACGTGCAACTGCAGTCAAAGTTCATACCTGGGGTGCGCAATGTACTGCTCGCCATCCTTCAGCTCAACCGAGTAAAGCTGTCCGTTTCCAACCAACGCCATCAAACCTCTGCCGGTCACTTCGGAGCTACCCCAGTGAGACAAGCTCTGCACAGATTAGCTTCGTGTTTTTGGTCACATAATCATATATTGACTAACCAAGTTGGCATTGATAGTCGGCTTGATGTGCAGAGACCGGCCTGTCCATGCAAGCAAAGCCCGTCTTTGGGCGACCATCCAGTCAACAGAGCCATTGACGTTCACGACGGCAAAAGAGGTATTGGGCGATCGAACGGAAACGAGGGCTGTGACAGGTGTTGCTGAGGAGATCTAAGGGATTGTCAATTGCTGTCTTCAAGGACCAGAACATCCATCGGCATTGCGCATGTTACCTTCTGATAAAGGAAGGGTACTCCAACAACGGCCCTTCGGAAGGGTTCTAGAACGCTTAATGTGGAAACCACCTGCACAGACTATGCGTTAACACGGCCATCCTTTGACAACAACATGATGAGAATATCGCATACATTATCCGGCTTGCCGCTCAATCCAACCAGCGTTCCGCGGCGTGTGTATAGCTTTTGCGAGGCCGAAAGCGAAACCGAAAGAAGCGAGTACGGAGCGCCAACAACATCGAAACGCGCATCTATGTTCCTCGGAATCAGTTGAGAATCTCACATATATGTTCCTTGTCTCCAAAGAAGTCCAATTACCTCGTGATTCAACGGAAGTGGGCGTGCCAGCGAGAGGCAGATTGTCGCCGTTGACTGAAGCCACTCCCGAGGGCGCGGCGCGAATCTGAACGCATCGCGTTTGCCGATGGACGCGAGGAACAACTCGAGTCCAGGACAGAGTCCTAACGCCTCGCTGGAGGGGGCGCATGGTGTATGGAAAAAGAGCAAAGACCCGGAAGAATTTACGTCAGTTGTGACGAAACCTTGAAAGGGAAATCGGGAAATCGTGGGCCCGAGAGCGCGATGTCTACGAAGTACACAACTGCCCCTCTGAATTGCGACATTGGGAGTGCGACTATAAAAAGTTCCCACATGGTTTATTCTTATTTTACATTTATGTTTCATTGACTCTTTGCGACAATCCTGAGTTCTGCATACAGGGCGACGGGTTTTCCTCCGAAGCCGGCGATTTCCCCCCACGAGCTATCGGAGACAGCTACTACTGCGCCAATCTTCCCGACTCGCACGCACTATGCGCCCTTGAAGCTCTTTAAGATCACTTAAAGTACCCTCAGAGCTCAGACACAACCACACCAAGCAGCCATGCTGCTCAGAGCCGCACGATCGCCGTGCTGGCGCACAGCGCAATTCGCGTATCCGAGCTTCGCCGGCAGATCACGAAGCACACGGCTCAATGGCACGCAACTGCGCGCTTTCACGTCAAATCACAACCAATTGTGGAGTCAATCTACGGACAAAAAAGATGGCGAACCCGTCAAAGCTAGTGCTAACACAATTCCTGCACCTTCGCAACTAGCGAATGCCAATATCATCCAAAAGCCGGAAGATAGCGGCAAGGCGAAGACCCCGCCAAAGAAGGACCTGTTGAGCGAGCCTATGGCCGCAAACAAGGAACAGAGAAAAGCAGACTGGGCAATTATGAAGGAAATGGCCAAATATCTGTGGCCTAAGGTAATACCCGAGTGCTATTGGGATAGAGTAAGCGTGTATTGACTATAGCTTGTAGAATGATTGGGGTACGAAGCTCCGTGTCAGCACAGCACTTTCCCTGCTTATTGGAGCAAAGGTTGGTATCGTCTGTTATTGTATGATCATTATAATTCCTGCTAATCGAATCCCATGCAGATTCTCAATGTGGAAGTGCCCTTCTACTTCAAAAACATTGTCGATTCAATGAATGTAGATTTTGCTACCGTTGGCGGAACCGCCTACACTGTGGCCGGATCAATGATTATTGCTTGTATGAAGAACGAGATGGCAAAGGAAGTCCAAATGCTAATTTGTTCCAGACGGTGTGACCCGAATTGGCGCTACATTGTTCCAAGAACTCCGCAATGCAGTCTTTGCTAGCGTTGCGCAGAAGGCCATTCGCAAGGTGGCTTCGAATGTGTTTGAACATCTGTTGCGACTGGATCTCAACTTCCATCTTTCCCGACAGACTGGAGGTCTGACTCGCGCAATTGATCGTGGTACTAAAGGTATCAGCTTCCTGCTGACTTCCATGGTTTTCCATGTGGTCCCAACAGCGCTTGAAATCTCGCTTGTCTGCGGTATCCTGGTATGATTTAACGACTGATGATTTTGGTTTTACTCTACTCACATGTCCCAGACTTATCAATATGGCCTCCAATTTGCTGCCGTCACAACTACAACAATGATCGCATATACGGCGTTCACCATCACTACAACCGCGTGGCGAACAAAGTTCCGGCGACAGGCCAATGCAGCCGATAACCGCGGAGCCACCGTTGCTGTTGATTCTCTTATCAACTACGAGGCCGTCAAGTACTTCAACAACGAGAAGTTCGAAGTGGCACGCTATGACAAGGCCTTGAAGAAGTATGAAGATGCATCAATCAAGGTGACTACCTCTTTGGCATTCCTCAACTCCGGTCAGAACATGATCTTCTCGTCTGCGCTGGCCGCAATGATGTACATGGCTTGCAATGGAGTTGCGAACGGATCCTTGACCGTTGGTGACCTTGTGATGGTCAACCAACTGGTCTTCCAGCTCTCGGTCCCGCTCAACTTCCTGGGGTCCGTCTACCGTGAGCTGCGCCAGTCACTGCTGGATATGGAAACCCTCTTCAATCTGCAGAAGGTGAACGTCACCATCCAAGAACGACCCAACGCCAAGCCGCTCCAACTGACCCAGGGCGGCGAGATCCGCTTCGAGAACGTTACTTTTGGCTACCACCCGGATCGGCCAATTCTCAAGAATGCCACCTTCACGATCCCTGCAGGACAAAAGTTTGCCATCGTTGGCCCTAGTGGCTGCGGCAAGTCTACCATCTTGCGTCTGCTTTTCCGCTTCTACGACGTCCAGTCCGGCCGCATTCTAATCGACGGCCAGGATGTCCGCGATGTGACGCTTGAAAGTCTCCGTAAGGCCATTGGAGTGGTGCCACAGGATACCCCGCTGTTCAACGACACAATCTCCCACAACATCCGCTATGGACGCATCGATGCATCGGACGAAGAAGTACGCCGAGCTGCTGAACGCGCCCACATCCACAAGCTCATCGAAGGCTTGCCTGACGGCTACCAAACTGCCGTTGGTGAGCGTGGTATGATGATCTCTGGCGGCGAGAAGCAGCGCCTGGCAATTTCTCGATTGATCCTGAAAGATCCTCAACTTTTGTTCTTCGATGAGGCAGTAAGTCTCTAATTTACGCCAAATATATCAGTCGACTAATCTCTCTAGACATCCGCCCTGGACACCTACACGGAGCAGGCTCTACTCCAGAACATTAACAGCATTCTCAAAGAGAAGAGCCGCACCAGTGTGTTTGTGGCCCATCGTCTCCGCACGATCAGTGACAGTGACCAGATTCTGGTATTGAAGGAAGGTCACGTGGCAGAGATGGGCTCGCACCGCGAGCTGCTTGACCGGGATGGCATTTATGCCGAACTTTGGAATAGTAAGTCATCCTATTGATATAAGATAACATTTTTACTAACTCAATTCTAGCCCAGGAGATGTCCTTGGCCCAGGATGTTGACTTGGAGCGGAGTCAAAGTGAGGAGGATAGTGAGCCCAAGGCTTGAGCTATGATCTATGCCCAAAAATATGTATAAAACCATTCAATACATATCAGTTCAAGCATCTTGATTCTCCACATACCATAGCATCACATATCCCTCAGCTGGGTGAGGGCACTTTCCAAGTTACGTGCAGATTCGCTTGCGTGCTCGGCAAGTTTTGCTAGATAGATATTATAGATCAGTATCCGTAAGACGGAAAGGGTTGATAGCTCGAGTTTGCCATCAGAAGTTCCATATTTAACTATCTGGTGCATCTTCCCGGCCAAAAGCAAAGTTGCAGGGCTTGTATTTGACTCTGTCTGGCGAGGCAATTGGCTTAAATTGTAGAGACGCTGAGTCTACCCGTGAGAATAAAGTGTAAGCATTGGCTGTATAGAAATGGCTCTCGCATCTTGAGGACTGATTAAGTCTAAAGTATTGCGAATCATGGAAGAACGTAAGCTTACATCTATCTTCTGCACCAGTGCAAGTTGGTACAAGAGCACTGGCAGCACAAAGTGCAGTGCCAATCTCTGTACAAATTCAAACAGAAACCTCGCCTGGATCACCAATGATAACCGGTATATCCCTGGTAATCAAGTTTCCATTTCGCATCATGGATCATGCGGTCTGTTGTGAACCAATGGAAATACCGTGCAGTAGGAGCACTTCTGATGCCCTGAAAAGATATGGACTAGAAAGCACCATGAAGCATAGTGTGGAACTATTAGAGAGAAAACCAGGGAATTTTTTTGGCCTTGACTGTTGGGGTGATTGCGAAGCATGAAATACAGATGACTTTCATACAACTTCAGTCATAAGAGAGCTAAAATGAATTATATCATTGATCGTTGGTTGGAATGAATACTCGAAGAATCAAAGACTAAGAAAAGAGGCTAAAGATTCTGAAACTTCTCATCAGTAAGAAGCCATGCAATCTGTCGTACGAAGTCCCGAGTCCCGTTGCCGAAATTCCCGGAGGAAGGCATGAATTCTTTGTCCATCTGTTTCCTCCTTCTTGAAATATTGGGCCTGATCTTCAACCTGATTGGTATCACGATGACGACGATTCTTGGGATAAACAAAGCTGGAACGAATAGGCCGCGATGTGAAGGCACGGTGGAGAGTCGAGTATGCGGTGAATGCGTCATTGGCATCGCTGATGCGTGGCTTGAGTGTGGGATGGATGGTGGCGTGGAGGAGGGAAAGAAGGTAGTTGCTCACATTATCCCATTTGGTGCGAGCGCTACTTTCGATGTGAGCGGGCTGTGTGCTGTTGGTAGCTCGTGGCTTTGCGTAGGAGCCCGTGAGAAGCTTGTAGTAAAGAGGGTCGTGGCAGTTCAGGATCCATTCAAGTGAAGTGGCCCATGCTGTGAAGTTGGATTTGCCGATAAGTGTTGGGATGAGGTCCGTTAGCTTTTGCTTTGCGTATTCAGCAGAGGAAGACATTTTGATGGTTGTTAGATGAAGGTGGAATAGGCAATGGAGTAGCACGATTGAGGTTGCTTGGGTGGTGATGGAGTTGGACAGGACTTGGAGATCTAGCAAACGCGTCTGAAGATGGATATTGTGGTGGTTTCCCAAAGAGGCAGTATAGTCAAAGTGACGGAACTACCCACCTTATACACAGCCTGTAGGAGAAATACTAGGAAACTAATTGAAGATCCCTCTCAAGCCTGATGATAAAGCCGTCCAATTCCTCTCTGTCATAATTTCTCGCTAATGCCATGGTTTTTGACAACCTCGTTCCCGTCACTCTCTGTGGGCCCAACTGACCTCTTGGAAAGTGCAAATCCCGGAGAGTGTTTGCTTCCCTACTTCCCCAGTTGTCGACTTCCACATCACAGTATACGATATAAATTTACATTGTCCCAGAAAGCTGAAATTTTGCGCTTGTCTGTGATTGCAACTAGAGAGTCTCGAGGTACATTGCAGAGAAAACCTGTCGGTGTCGAACACCTACATATAACCCCCGGAAAGAACAAAACCAGCAACTGACGATGGTTTCCTCTTTCCTACAATAAACTCCTGATATAACCAAGACAGTCGGTCAATATGCATTTTTCATGTCTGTTGCATTCCTTCTCCCTATAGCCAGCAGGACTGGTAAGCAGGAGACCGAGACAAACAGAGACAGGAAATCACCGGGGGAAGAAATATGCCGTTGATCTTGAAACCACCAGAAGCAGTTCAAGGGGCTCACGGCATACTCGAGTCTGTCACCCTCTGGAAGCATGGCTCTTCGGTTCAGCTCAGCCGCCGATAGAGTACCGCCGTGTAATTGCTCGGCGAACAGCAAAGCCCAGTCCCCTGGCATGGCCTGCCGTTCCTAGACCTCGGCCATTCCAGGATACTTGGCATCGAAAGCCGAGTGAGTTGTGACTTAGTGTTGAAAGCAAAATAACAATATATATGCTGACCTCATATAGCGTGGGCTAAATTCATCTGCTAAGCTCGCTAGCTTCTCTGGATTTGGGGACAAACTGGATACGATGGCAAATTGTCAGAGGATTCTCTTCGGTGATGAGACTTCTGTGAAGCACCTAGAAGATTGCGATTATTTCTGGTGCCCTTTCTGCAAAAGACGAACGCCAGAGTCTGATTTTGATGGCTATTGCAACAGTCACGATCGAAAACCGACCAAACAGATTCAAGAAACTGATGACTCTATATTTCTTCACTTGCATAAGGTTGCCTTCGCTTGCATTGAATATCGGCCAAATCTCGAGACCTTTTTTGATGGCTTCCAGATGGAACATAAGTTTTCGTGATTAGGACGACTTTGAAGACGAGCTCTTGAGGCCTGAAATCATTTGTCTCATCAATTACTGCACACCATGCTGGTGACATGACTGGGGTAGTTGATATTCCCCATGTGGGTAATGATATTATTTATACTCAAGTACCAAGTAACAATTATCAGCCTTTGTTTATATCTTCAAATATTTGCGACAGTATATGAGGCCCCTACCTACCCGCATTTTGGGCACCCTGATTGATAAAGTCGGTAAAAATATATCGTTCAAATTAAAAGTTTCTATGTCTTGTAGAAAAGAATTGGAAATAGGTATGTACGCACTTTTGACCACTATGTCTTACCTTGGTACCTACATGTACATGTTGGCATATTGAAAGTACCCAGGTAGTGCGTCACTGAGCATCTCTCCAGTGGCTGCTCCATTGGCAGGAGCCCACGGAACTGTTGTATGGCTAAAGAAAGGTGGCACAGGGAGAGGTTGTACCGAACCGTTGAGTGACGCATGGTTGGGTTGGACTGTCCGCTCGCGGTTTGGAAAGGGCAGTTGTTGCACCAGAGGTTGTATGAATTCAGGAGATATTCCAACCATTGCATAAAATTCTCGTTCCCAGATTTCTGAAGTATCCCATCCGGTCAACTGAGCCTGAGACACGATGAAGCTATTAGGATAAACTAAGGTCGAGAGAACCTGAAGTGGAAGACGGGCTCAGAGTTATATAATATTCTTCGATTTGGCCAAAGACCTATATGAATAGACGCTAGGACAAATCTGACAGTAGAATGCGGTGAGTCCCGTACCTTTGTAGGTACATAGGTATCCAGGTGTGTAAGACGCCAACTCGCTGCGGCTGGGGGTGGATTCCAATGATCTGGAATTCCAAACTGAATTGAAATCCCCAGAGCGAATCAAATTGATCCCATCATCTCCTAAGTCAGTGATCAGAGAGTTGGGCTCTGACGTTGGAAGCTGGGGCTTTCGAATACATTTCTCATAAACGTCCACGGGTGTTGCACATCTACCCGTGACAACAAGAACTTGGTACCTTTTCTCCGGATGTCGGAAGGTCCCGAACTACCTAGCTTTCTCGAGTTTCTAATATGTACATAGATGTAAGTACATGTATCTACATATAGGTACCTACATGTACATTGTACCTAGGTATGTCATCCAACCGTACCGGCCCGGCTCCACCGACCTCGGGGCTCAGAATCGCGTCACTGCCAATCAGATAAGGCGTTACATATGTGAGAGGACTCTGGATATCGCCGGAGTCGAATTACTGGTCAACGTGTTCTAGATGATTTGGGCATCGAGAAGATTCGTGACCGAAGTCAACTATCGGATACACTGTTGCGCAAGCTCTACGTCAGGTCCACGCGAGGGCTCTCCGAGGAACCCGGGCGCACAACCTTGGAACTCCAAGTCAGTCACGGCGATTTGCTCACTACCGGTCCTCTACTCCGTAGAAGTGGGAAAGGCTCCCTTTTCTCCCCAGAGAAGCCTTGTGCTTCCATTTTATGGTCATGAATTCCTCGGCTGCATCGTTTTTCCGGGTCATGTGTCTGGACATCGGAAATAATGCGCCCGTTATGAAGAAAATAAACAGTTCAATAGGCTAAAGATACGTATCGAGATTGATATCGTATGGTCTCAATCCAAGGCCTCGTGTGCCTCTCACTCGGGGTTGCCCCAACTATGGATCTCAAGGAATTTTGATGTAAGCCCCTAAGAAAACCAGATTATTGGGATCCTGGGATTCGAAAGTGTCGGTAGTTTCCGAATAGACTGTGTTCCACATGGGCACAGACATGGAACGTGCCGTTGATATGTGCTCTCCGTAGAACGTCGAACCCGGAGAAAGATCAGAGGAACCCCAGAGCACTAGAAGCCAATTGTGTCATACCATTTCAATCTAAGTGTCCAATGCACCTTAGTGTATGTGCTTAGTGTGTGCGTAGTGTGTGCGTAGTGTGCGTGCGTGATTAATATCGTTTGCGGGTCAAGGGTCTGTGCGATCGATCGAGAACGTCCAAACCCTGTCGCGTGGTTCCTATAATAAGTAACATTCTAAGATATCGCGACAGGAGTATAGGAGATCGTAGTGATATATGCACATCTCTGATCGATTCGATGAAACACATTATAATTATCCCCCAGAGATCGAGAATTCGAATCTATAGATGAAACATCCGAAGCACGCCAGACCAGGTGCTCTAGCCTCTCCGGATATTGACTCGCGCTAAAATCGGTCTCCCCACACCCCCCTTTCTTTTCTGCAGTGCTTCTCTTCCTCTTCTTTATCTACATCTGACCTCATAGACAATTGACCTTTTCTCCCACGTTCTTTACTACTCACCGTCCCTACATACTCAGTTCCTGCTTCGGCGCTTACTGAAACACTCATTACCGAGTAAGCCTCGACAATCTCTACCCACTCCACGCGCTGGCATTCCCTCTTGAGACTGCAGTGGAACAGCCCGGGAGTGTCAACTCTAAACTCTTTATAACCCAGAACTGACCCGTGGTTCTCCTCAGGAACATCAATTGTCTTTCTTCACTGCATCTGGGAACTATCACTTTCCACATCCAGCATTCTCGCCAACATCCAGCGTCAACCGTCTCTCTCAAATCTACTCTCCACCTGCATCTGCATTTTCCAACACAATGGGTCTCATCGAGAAGCTACAAGCCAGTACGTTCCGCGCCTCTCGTGAAAAACAACATGTCCCACCACACCATCTCCGATCACTAACGTCAATCCAGAACTCGAGCTCTACCGCCTCGAACAGCGCTACGCGCGCCGCAAGCACCGCAGCACATTCTCCACAGGCGCCCAGTACGTCGACGGCGAATACGTCTACTCCACCGGCGCAAGTTCACCAACCAGCACCGTCTCCAAACACTCCACGGGCACCTGGCGCCCATCAGGATGGGGTAGCCAGGGCTCGCGCTAGCGAGGACCATCTATAACTGTCGACTGGCTTGCAGTTATGCCTGAGCGATTCTTTTCCGCGCCATTCTTTTTCAACCTTATTTTTCTCTTCTTCATCTTGTCTTTAGCATTTTCACCCCCTGTCTCTCATTTCTGAAGACAATTTTTTTCTTTGTTTTTGAAAGCTTCGCGTGATGCTTCCGCGGAGTCTCGACGACTTCTTGTACAGTCACGCCTCTCTGTTCTTCTGGGATTAGTTTGTTGCGTCTCAGTCTCATGATTTCTATGTCTCAGCAAACCCATATTCGAAAAGTTGGAATCTGCCATTTTTGTTCCCTGTTCCTGTGGGATTCGGGATAGCTCCTGCAATGGGCTTGGGTCTTTTGCTTCACTTTGTGTTTGGTAGTCTTCGGTGACTGGGACTTTGATTCTTATATTCAAACATCTGTTGAAATCATTCGTTACCATGGTATTCTTGACAGGGCTTTGTAGTGTACGTTGGAAATGATGGACCCGGGCGAGTTCCTACGTCGATGGGTACTGGTACGGGTGATCCATGGTGGGCTGGTGTTGGGCAACAATCCAGATCAGGGCAGGGGCGGTCACGATACCGCCACGGAGAACACTAGACTCCTATGGCAGTGGCATGCCAGGGAGATAGTTCGTCAATGTAGCGTCTTGGCCATGATACCACTGATAGCTTCACTGGTGGCGATGGCCTCGGCAATATGGGTGAGCGTGAGAGCAGGAGTCAGAGCACAGGCATCATACAACACGTTGAGAGAATGTAATCGAGTCCTACAAAGCAAGGCGTATAAGTCATGGGCTAGACACGGAATGTGCTTTCAATGATATGATTCCAGTCGACATGGATCCTTGGTAGTGTTCGTCTCATGTTCTTTGTTAGGAGTTCCAAGACTTCTTTCATTGTCGAATCATGCGATACTGTGCTTCCCCTTTAATTACCCTTGGACATATATAAAGCTGCCGAGTCTAGTTGTAGGGAGTAGAGAGCCAGGTAAAGTAGACTCCAAAATAACAGGTCTGAGGCGGTAAGGCTCACCTCCGCGGAACTTACGTCACACCACATCTCCACACTGCCAACGCATCTCCTCATCTGGTGGTCTGTTGTTTGGGTGACAAACAGCTAGATGATCTAAGCTGGCTTATCTGACTTATCGTCAAACTTCCAAAGTGATCCCCACTCGAATTTTGAGCTCCTGACCGTCTCGCGACACCCTTCCAACGCGCTCAGACACCTTCCCCTCACCATGAGTGCTTAGTCCAACATAATCGGGGAAAGATCGCAGCATAGGCTGTTTTGAGCGATGGATCAATCAATCCAGCGGTTATTGAACGACAAGCTCTACGACAGGAGGAAACAGGGAGCTTTGGAGTAAGCTAGTCCAGATGCAGCGCTACATGTGCAAGAACTTATGCTGATCGCGGTTGATAAATGTTAGACTCGAGAGGATTGTTCGTGACGCCGTTTTCCAAGGAGAGCAGGAGAAAGTCCAAAAGATCGTTGAACAGCTCTGCCATGACTATGCATACGCCGTGCATCAACCCCATGCCCGGAATGGAGGCTTAATCGGACTGGCTGCGGCCTCGATTGCCCTGGGATCGGTGGGTGTTAACTATAAACAACGACGAGAAGAAGATCTTGACTGACACCTGGGATGTAGGAGGGAGTTGCGCCGTACTTGGGGGAAATTGTGCCGCCTGTGCTCGCATGCTTTTCTGACCAAGATGCGCGAGTGCGATACTACGCATGCGAGAGCATGTACAACATTGCCAAAGTGGCCAAGGGAGAGATATTGCTCTTCTTCAATGAGATTTTTGACGCCCTGGCTAAGGTAAGGGGTATCGGCACGTTTAGGCGGGGTATTGCACATGCTAACGCACACTGCAGCTTGCCTCCGATTCCGAGCTATCGGTCAAGAATGGCGCAGAGCTTCTGGATCGCCTGGTGAAAGATATTGTGGCTGAGTCGGCGGCTTCATATGTCTCTATTCTTCATTTCAATGAAAAGGAAACACCAGAGGTAGAGAATCAGGATGACAGCGAATTCCCTATGGCGTTCTCGCTCGCGAAATTTATACCTTTACTTAAGGAGCGGATTCATGTGATCCAACCTTTCACGCGAAACTTCTTGGTCTCGTGGCTGACCCTGCTAGACACAATCCCTGACCTGGAGCTTGTCAGCTATTTGCCGGAATTCCTGGAGGGATTGATCAAGTTCCTTGGTGGGCCTAATAAAGACGTGAATATTGCGACACAGGGCTTGCTCGATCGTTTCTTGTTGGAGATCAAGAGGATCACACGACTGAAGAAGGGAATTGAAGACAGCCGGAAGAGTCAGAAAAGCAACAGGCACTCGGTTGCCAGCGAGGCGATGAGCAACGTGACCGAACAAAACATCCAGGCAGATGGTGCTAATGACGGCAAGGATGATGTCGCCGTCGCAGATTCTGCATCAGAGATAACCCTCGACGATGAAATCGTCCAGGCGGACGGAGATTGGATCCCAGGACAAGATGTACAAATTGACCATCCCAAGATTCTCGAAATCCTCGTCGGCTTTGTCAACACTTCATATGGTAAGAGAACCCTGTGTCTTACTAAGTATCATTGGCTTACAATGGTCCAGAGGAGGAAATGCAATTGACAGCGCTTCGTTGGATCGATTCCTTTTTCGAGATCAGCCCTGAAGATATCCTTCCCTTTGTTCCGCGACTGTTGACTCAGGTACTCCCAGCCATGTCCAGTGGCTCCGATGGAGTACGGAAAGCAGCAAACCAGGTCAACACATCCCTTATGCAATACATCTACTCTCTCTCAGATGACAACTCCGAAGAACCCCAGGGGCCCACCTCAAAGATTGCTTCCACTACAGCCAGCAAAGAGACCTTAGAGCGGAGGTCATCGACTCCTGGTATCAGACCTTCAGAAGCAGCAAGCTCCGCTGCAGCTACACCTCGTAGCAGCATTGTTTCCACACCACTGCCTCCTGTCGACCTTGATTACGCTGCGGCTGTCAATTCCCTCACACTACAGTTCCTCAATGAAAATGAAGCCACCCGAGTGGCAGCTCTTGTATGGCTAGTTATGCTTCATCGCAAGGCTCCACGCAAGGTTGTAGCTTTCAACGATGGTACCTTCCCAGCTTTGCTGAAAACGCTGTCCGACCCATCGGAGATTGTTGTGATCAAGGATCTCCAGCTGCTTTCGCAAATCTCAAGAAACAGCGAAGATACCTATTTCACGTCTTTCATGGTGAACTTGTTGCAGCTCTTCTCTACGGACAGACATTTGCTTGAAGTGCGCGGGAATTTGATTATCAGACAGCTTTGTTTGAACCTGAGCCCGGAACGTATCTATCGAACCTTGGCAGATTGCCTTGAGAAGGAAGAGGTAAGTTTAATTGCAAATACTCGGCAATGCTCTGTCCTAACCTATTTCTAGGATCTTGAATTTGCAAGCATTATGGTCCAGAACCTAAACAACAATCTTATCACTGCTCCTGAGCTCTCGGAGCTGAGAAAGCGCTTGAGAAATCTCGATTCAAGGGTAATGTCTTGCATGGCCTATTCATGTATGACTGACGCTAATACCTTGTCTAGGATGGTCAAGCGTTCTTTGTCGGGCTTTTTAGATCATGGTGCCACAACGCCGTCTCCACGTTTTCTCTCTGTCTTCTTGCCCAGGCTTATGAGCAGGCATACAACCTTCTCCAGATCTTGTCAGTCCACCAGCTCCCATTCGCTCTCTCGCCTTGCCATTGTTAACATGAACATCTCCAGTGCCGAATTAGAAATGACAGTCAATATGCTAATCCAAATCGACAAGCTGGTGCAACTACTCGAGTCACCAGTGTTCACATGTACGCAGCCTCCCCCAACTCCAGCACCAAAAGCTAACCCCAACAGACCTCCGTCTCCAACTCCTCGAACCCGAAAAATACCCCTTCCTCTACAAATGTCTCTACGGAGTCCTCATGCTCCTCCCCCAGAGCTCCGCCTTCGCCGCCCTCAAGAATCGCCTCAACAGCGTCAGCAACATAGGATTTCTCCACACCGCACCCCGCAGGTACAGCAGCAGCCCCAGCCTCCCAATCCCCACAAAGCTTACTGAGATCAATTTCCCCAGCACCCAAACGGGCCCCACACCCTTCGACCGCACCGGCACGCGCCTGAAAAGCCGCGAAGAAACCCCCATCCGCTGGGTCGACCTCCTAGACAAATTCAAAGCCGTCCAAGAACGCGCCCGTCGCTCCCAGGCTCCCCACCGCCAATCATACGACCAGTCAGGTCCCCTCCTCACCCCTTCTCTCACGGCTGCTCTCTCCGCCGCCGCGACGGAACGTCCTAAGGATAGATCCGGTCTCCCTGATGCTCCGCGCGGCGTCCCAGGCCCTGGTCACCCTGCAAATGCTGGAGGCCCCGGTGTGGCTGGGAACATTGCCGGACGTGCTGAGACTAATGCGGCCAAGGCTATGGGGTTGCATAAGCATAAGTCTAGTCTTTCGAATCTTGGACGACTGGGTATTGGAGGTCGAAAGTCTAAGAAATAGCGGGAGTGGGTCTTGTGTCTTCATAGATCTTTTCTTTTTTTTGTTTCACTTAGCAGCATCGTTTTCTGGTGTTGATACCCAGCATTCTTTATCTGTGAATCAGTATTGATTTTCTTGTCTGTGACATCGTATCTCTTTCCATTCAATCACATAGAAGGACCTTGGTATCTTATATCATGCATATTGATCTCTGTTCGTGGGGACTACCTTCTACGATGGAGTATATCTCTGATTAGAAAAGAAACTTTCATTCTCTAGTCATGACCGCTTGCCAAGTGAATACGCTCCAAAACAAATACACCCGAGCCAATATGATAAAACTCCAAACATGCCAAATACCTATGTAGAGGTGTATCAATGACTGATGTACTGGAAAATAGCAGAAACATCCTGTTCACCCGTCTCCTGCCGAAGAAGCAAGTCCTGAATTTGATTGAGCGGGCCCTTCTCACCGGTATTAACAAAATGATTCCAAGAGCTCGTATCACCATACAACATGGCGGGGGCTTTGATAAATTGTGTACCATCCGGTCGACACCGTTTACATTTGAAGGTATCATGCGTATCACTCCGGGTATCTGGTTTGAACTGGAAGAGCTCGCGCAGGGAGTCGAGCGAGAAATGACGCTCGACGTCTTCTGCGGAGTCGACGACACACGAGGACAGAGATTGCTTGTGCGACTGGCGCTGGAAGATCTTTTCCTCAATTGACCCGGTTGCAATGAATCGGTAGACGAAGCAGTCTTTTTTCTGTCCGTCACGCCATACTCGGGCCAGGGCTTGCTGGTCAGCGGCTGGGTTCCAGTCCGGATCGAAGAGGACGAGTCGGTTGGCGCCGATTAAGTTCAGGCCGCATCCACCGGCTTTACTGCTCAGCAGGAATACGAATTCAGGTCCATCGGGGTCGTTAAATTTGTCAACTAGCTTTGTGCGCTTTTTGATGTTCATGGTTCCGTCGAGACGGAGGCAGCCATATGCCCGGGCTCGGCAGAGCTTTTCGAAGAGATCCAGGGTTTGGGTGTAGTTGCTGATGAGGACGATCTTGTCGTTGGTGTCTTGTCGGATTCGGGCTAGCATGCGGTCGAGTACCATCATCTTGCCGGAGTACCAACTCTTGATTTCCCGATCACGACCTCGGGAGTCGGGAGGGGCATAGTCTTCTGGGAAGGTATGCTCGCATCCTGGGAGGTCGTTCGCGAGATCGAGAAGGTCTGGGTGGTTGCAAAGCTTCTTCAGAAGACCGATTGCTTTCAGAGGTTGACTTCCTTTGCCACGCAGAAGGCTTCGAATCTCTGGGCTCTGGATGAAGTGGTTGTACAGACCACGCTGGAATTGTGACATGTTACAGAATACAACATGTTCGTATTTCACAGGCAAGTATTTTGAGAGGAGCTCATTGGTTCGGCGGATGATGAATTTGTTGACAATGCCGGAAAGCTCCAGTAAGCGTTCATCGCCGAGCTTCTTCTCCTCGTCTGTACCAGCGGCATCTCGTCCGCGAAGAATTGGTAGTTCGAACCTCTTTCGGAATTCGTTTTGGGATCCAAGGAGATTTGGATTTGCGAAATGGAGTAGCGCGAAATATTCAGACAGATCATTCTGAATAGGCGTTCCAGAAAGAATCACACGGCGAGTGACATTGAGCTGGTTCAAAGCAGTCCACGTCAAGCTTTCCTTGTTTTTGAGTCGATGGCCTTCGTCACATAGAAGAAGTCCGATCGGGGTATCAGCCAATGTATCCGCATACATACGAAGTGTCTCGTAGGACACAATAAGAACAGGCCGGACAATGCCACGCCCTGATGCTATGGCCCATTGTTTGATCTGTGTAATCAGCTCCGCTTTGGTAGCTTTTCCATCTATCGCAAATGGTGTGGTGGCATCTTTTCCAAGCCATTTTGCTGTTCTCGTCAGTCAGCTGAAAGAAATCAAGGTCTTATGCGTAACTCACTCAGTTCATTGGCCCAATTACCAACTAAACTCGACGGACATGCAATCACACATTTCTGAATAGTGGTTTTCCCTGCTTCCGAGGACTGCTTAAGTAGCGTCCACATCAATGCAATGCATTGCAGCTGTTTTGGTTAGGACGAAAGAATTGAAATCAGGTCGATCAAGCTTACAGTTTTGCCAAGGCCCATGCCGTCTGCCATGATGCATCCATTTGCGTTTCTATCAACAAGCCCGGTAACACAGCGATAAAGGAACTGTGTGCAAAGAAGTGTTAGCTGTGCTCTATGACTCGACCTATCAAGAGGTAATACCTTCACACCCTCAACCTGATGTGGTCGAAGCACCTTGGACAGTCTCGGATCGATCACAACGGGCACCTTCGGTCGTTCATCCACATCCTTCTTGAGCCCCAGAATGTCTGCTAGACTCTTATGCACAATTGGCTCATCCAATGCTGGCTGATCTTCCGTCGGGGCCTCGGGGTTCTTGAGAGCTGGTTCCTCCGCGACATTATCCACCGTAGGGTCGTACAAGACGATCGCAAACTCTCCACTCGGATCATGCAATGGCTTGACAACGAATGTTGCGCCTCGTCGCATGCCCAATGTCGGAGCAACCCGACTTCCATTATACCCGTCTGTGGCTTTGTTGATGAATGGGATCTGGAATCGTGATCTGAAAGCCACATCTTTGTCCTTCGGTTTGTACGCGGGGAATTTGTTCGCTTCTCGTGTCGCCAATGCCAGCCGGTCTTCATTCGTATATGGTTTCTCCTCTCCATCTTCCACGCTTCCATCGGCGTTGGCATAGTTGACCTTTCGCCTCTTCCGTGCTGGTTTCTCAGATGCACGCGTTGGTGTGGCAGTTCCGGGGCATTTAAACGGCCTTACAAGTCGATCGATAGAATTCTGTGAGTTCACGTTTTTTGGTTGTAATGGAGTCTTGACGCCGGTGTCGCCACTGGCTGGACGAGATCGATACCTTGCAGGGCTTATCAGCATAAGTTCTGTGTGATAGATTATATTGAGACATACATTGATACAAAATGAAAGCACAAAATGAAAGACCCAAGTTCCTACTGTACAAAGACCTGAGTGTTGAGTGGCAAGTGCCAGAGTCCAGGCAACGACGCGTCTCGCGTCGGCTTGAGGCTCCGCGAACACCAAATTGCCGCGTTCGAGAATTGACCGCCTAATCGGGAATGTTCTAAACATCCATCGAATCACAGAAGCATATCCTTGTAGAGTGCAAGATATGCTATGCGGGGTTGTTTGCAATCAAAAGGCCTTCTTAACTGTGATAAATAGTTATGCTCGGTCAGGGATCTCCCCATGATTCTCTGAGTTTCATCTCAAAATCGCCGCCTTCTCTTGTAGTGATGCTTTCTCCGAGCTTCATTCCGGCGTGTACTCTGAAGCATATCCTGCACTCGCAGATACGGTACAAAGCCCATCACTATATCCATTACTACTTAGGTACACATATACGATGTACAATGAAACAGTTTTACACAACATATCCCTTCACATTCACCGGGAAAGTAATTACAGCATCGACTAGGGTCACACAACCATACTGCTTTGTAGGCACTCCGTACTCTGTATGAAGGGACAGTAGTCCTTTGGGTAGCGTCTTGACTTAGACAGAAAACCACACCTAGCCCTAGTCGCATATATATATGTACTTTTTCTACAGGACCTTCGAAGCAAAACTATTAGTGGCTGCTTCTCTCGTATCAAAATGTGATGGAACTTAAACTCCCCTTCCATTTCAGAAAACATTATTAATTTCCTCACGAAGATGGTGAAGCTGACAATGCCGTGGGAATCCCCTACACTACCTGCATTCTAGTCTACGTCGATCAGACAAGTATATCCTTACCCGAATTGTCCTATCTTCCAGGTTACAGAGGGAAATCACCGTTTCCGATCAATTTGGTCAGAGTAATGGTGTCCTAGAATAAATATACTCTCTAGCATTAGCTCTTTGCTCACTGAGCTTGTTGTAACCTGTTAGACAATATATGTCATACCTAGTTGTCGTGTGGCTCTTGAGAGCCCCGATTGATGTTGGTATAAGGTCCCAACGTTGGATAGGCTCCTTGAGCCCCATCAACATTGGGCTCGCGAAGCGTTAACTACCTGGAAGTTCAAATAAACATACTTACTTAGCTAGCCCTGTATGCAGGTACAACTTTCCACATATTGGCATGTATACCCTATTCGCACGTGACGGCCTCCGCTTGACCTCGGGAGGGGTACACCCCGCTAGTTCCAGAAGGCCGGGGCAGCATTGGCATGACTTTTTTTGTGTCACTCATTTCAAAACTGGCCGTCTAGATTGAATTCTCATGGCCGCAGACTTCTGGGCTGGCTACATCAGCGGAGCCATCGGGATCATCATCGGCAATCCTCTTGATGTCATCAAAGTCCGACTCCAAGCAGGAAGCTCGCATACAGATGCAACAACGACACAATTAAGCCGACTTGAAAGGGCAAGCTCTCTAGTTCGAGGTCCGTGTGGTACAAAGCTTTACAGGTGACACCAGCAACGATACTAACCATCATAGGCGCCGCTGCTCCGATCTTAGGCTATGGAGCTCTGAATGCTATCCTCTTTGTTGCATATAACCGATCCTTAACAGTACTAGATGGATCCATAACAGATCCCACCAATCCAGTGGGTGTCTCAGCGTACAAGATCTGGCTAGCCGGTGCCGCAGGCGGACTGGCTAGTTGGACCATCTCGTCTCCGACGGAGTTCATCAAATGTCGGGCCCAGCTGGACCACCGGCCAGAAGTATCCTCTTGGGCGGTCGCCAAGGATATCGTTCGGACACGCGGCTGGAAGGGTCTTTACTTTGGGGGCGGCATTACTAGCGCCAGAGATTCAATTGGCTATGGATTCTAGTATGGAACCCAACACGCCACCCCCGGATACCCCAGTGTATCAATTGAGCGATTTAGTGCTGATCTAGCGCAGTTTCTGGTCTTACGAACTTTGCAAACGATTCCTGACCTCCGACGATGAGGGCTCTAATCAGGCTGCTTTGAAGATTCTACTCTGCGGTGGCATTGCAGGCGTTGTTACCTGGGCGTCGGTCTTTCCTTTGGATATGATCAAAACTCGACTGCAGGCACAGACGATTGCTGATTATTCACCCGGAGTAACTGAGAGCCAGTCTCTATTACGACCGCAGCGTCAAACGCCGAGCTCGTTCCAAATTGCGAAAGAGGTTTATCGTTCTGAAGGTGTCAAGCCGTTCTACCGTGGTCTTGGAGTCTGCAGTGTCAGAGCATTCATTGTGAATGCTGTCCAGGTATGCTATCCATGTCTTGTTGCAATTGGCGAACGACTAACACCTCATCAAGTGGGCAGCTTATGAATGGTTGATGAAGAGCTTCACTCAATCCTCAGGGATAAAGCTGAAGCCCCAAGAGCCTATCACTAGTATATAAATATATTCGGTCAAGCTTATATAGCTATAGAGTATACAACATAGATCTGGAATGTATCAAGATATCCCAAGCCAAGATATATATAGTTACCGAGAACCACTTCCGGTTAGATTCTATTTTCCATTGATTGGTATTGAGGGATTTCTATTGGAATAATATTACTCGAAGGTATTGCTAGTAAGGGGGGTAAATTTCACCCAGCCATCTTCGCCGATAGTCGGCACTTTCAAACTACCCGCAAACCGGAATAGCGGAAGCGTGGCGATGATCGGCAATATAAAAAAAATTGCCTCACGTGATAACTCCACCAATATGCATGAGCGGAATGAAGAACATCAGATCTGATCTAGATGCATGAAAACTTTTGTAGGTCGATTTGCTGGAAAATAGGATCGTGGTCGCGTAGCAAAGTTTTGATATTTATCCCAGAGCGCGAGGGTCTTCGTTCACTCCGCCATCTTGTCGGGGTTTTCTTCCCGCTTGCCGTTGTCGACCAAGCCCAATCCAACGGCACGCTCGGCAAGTAGTTGGCTGTGAGGCTCTTCGCGTAGGACACGGAGTCTAGCACAAGCAAAAGCGTCAGCGATGTGACAGAGCGTGTGGTGTTGGGTCGCACTTACCTCCGCTTGTGGTTCTTGCCCTTGGTGTGCGCCTTGAGATTGTACTCGCTCTCAAACCATTTTGAGCATTCGATGCAAAAGTGCTGGCCCAATCCAGGAAGATCCTCAGGATCCTTGGTGTCCTTGTATTGCTGCAGGTGACGAGGAGTCTTGATATCCGCGAGGACCTGATCGTAGTCTCTGTAGGTCCATGTAGGTTAGCAACAATCGCCGATATGGTCTGCAATCCATCTGGTAGGCGTACCTCGTGCGGCGCTTGTTCTTGACTTTTCTGAGGGCACCCATTGTGATAGCCGAATTACCTCGGAGCTGGAGCCGAGTATCAAAATAGACTGTCCGTAGATGCAAGGGAATGAAAATTGCTTATCACCGATTTCCGGAGGATTAGGGGAGGAGAGCGGGTCGAGAGGCCAAGGACAACAGGGAGGTTCAGACGAAATTTCCGCCGATTGTGGGCTACGGACAACAATTGAAACGTCTGAGCGGTGATTGGTTGGCGATCAGACACGGCTCCTTGGCGGCGATGCGGGATTGCCATTCGGCTCACCTCGGCTCAGTCGATTTCGTCACCGTACACTCTGTATTTAATGACGTTTGCATGCGGTATGTTGCCCCGATATTCGAGACATAGGACAATAGGTAGTCGAGTGTATGATTTTGAGGTATAGTGGGATCTAATCGACACGTAGATAGGCAGAGAAAGTACAATATAGAGGTCAAAATATTCTTCATAGAGCTCTAGACTGATCAAACATCTGCCGTTGCATCGTGAAGTTGTAAACACATGTTGATCATTGGCTAGCTTCTAGCTCCTTCAACCCATCAAATCCACATGCGGCAAACTTTCCAAGGGGGGGGTAGCACGGGGTAGAAGCCGAGAGTTACATGAGAACACATTGCCCTTTTCCCAGGTTAGCCCTTTGGTCCGAAATGAGAGAGAACTGGGCGAAGGGGCCTGTAATTGGAAACTCCATGATTGGTGGCCGAGTTATACCCGTCACATGCCTTGTATCGCCGTTACACTCCCGGGATCAGCCTAAGGTGAACGCAGTGAGATATTGAACATGGGAGTTCACATGGAAAAGACAGTATAGACAGAAAAGACTCGGGTACAATTGAATCCTGCAAGATACCAGTCTCATCTTTCACTGTCAATATCGACGATTCTCGGCCAGAAACAGCGTCTATCAAATTGCTCAGACCGTCTTGCCGTTGCATGCGGCAGGCTTAGCCCAATACCACCGTATTGTATCGCCCTGGTAACAGCGGTTACGGCCCAGTACTCCCGGTCCCCGTAGAATCTTTCTCCCACTCAAAACCAAGCTTTCATCCTCTTCTTTTCTCTTGATCTCTTCTTCTCTCATTCTACTCTCCACTCTCATACTTTGGTGAAGGTGGTTACTAGCTCTTGGATGTGCAGTTCCATCTCATAGAGCTTCCCATCATGATCTCCACCCGCCTTGCGCGCGCCAGTGCGCTGGTATGTCTTCCTTCTCCAGCTCATGGTCGAAAGACTGTGCTTGACTTGAGTGCAGTCTTGGAAAATGTTCATCTTCAGGAATTGAAAGCTAACCTACCTTTCAACTTTAGGCCCCCAAGTTCCGTCTTGTAAGCAGTGACCTCATCGAGCTCCAGACGCACGTGGCGTACATCTGCCGCCGTGCATGATGGCGCAGACAGGAATCAGAATTTGCAGTTACTGACCATTTGATGTTTAGCTCAACGGAACCCGGGCCTTCGCCACCGTCAATGACCCCCTCGACAAGAAGGTCGAGATGACCAACCAGGAAACTGTGAGTGGCTGCCGGATGAGCGCCTCATTATGGGGCGTGGAGTATCATTTCAAGCAATGAGGACTAACGCATTACACCTCAGGGTCACTACATCAACTACAAGAAGATGTCCGAGAACCTCGACATCGTCCGCTCTCGTCTGCAGCGCCCTCTCACTTACTCCGAGAAGGTCCTGTACTCTCACCTTGACGACCCTCACGGCCAGGACATCCAGCGTGGTGTCTCTTACCTCAAGCTGCGCCCCGACCGTGTTGCTTGCCAGGATGCCACCGCCCAGATGGCTATTCTGCAGTTCATGTCCGCTGGCATGGACCGCGTCCAGACCCCCACCACCGTCCACTGTGACCACTTGATTGAGGCCCAGATTGGCGGTGAGAAGGATCTTGCCCGTGCCAACGACATCAACAAGGAGGTCTACGATTTCCTTGCCTCCGCTACTGCCAAGTACAACATCGGTTTCTGGAAGCCCGGTTCCGGTATCATTCACCAGATCGTTCTGGAGAACTACGCTTTCCCCGGTGGTCTGATCATCGGTACTGACTCCCACACCCCCAACGCTGGTGGTCTCGCTACCGCCGCTATTGGTGTCGGTGGTGCTGATGCCGTCGATGTCATGGCTGGTCTCCCCTGGGAGTTGAAGGCCCCCAACGTCATTGGTGTCCGCCTCACTGGTAAGATGTCCGGCTGGACCACCCCCAAGGATATTATCCTGAAGGTCGCTGGTCTCCTCACCGTCAAGGGTGGTACCGGTGCCATCATTGAGTACCACGGTCCCGGTGTTGACTCCCTGTCCTGCACTGGTATGGGTACCATCTGTAACATGGGTGCCGAGATTGGTGCTACCACCTCCATCTTCCCCTTCAACGACCGCATGTACGACTACCTCAAGGCCACCAAGCGTCAGCACATTGGTGACTTCTCTCGCGAGTACGCTGCTCAGCTCCGTGAGGATGAGGGTGCTCAGTACGATCAGCTCGTCGAGATCAACCTTGATGAGCTCGAGCCCCACGTTAACGGCCCCTTCACCCCCGATCTTGCCACTCCCATCTCCCAGTTCAAGGAGGCTGTCAAGACCAACAAGTGGCCCGAGGAGCTCAAGGTCGGTCTGATCGGCTCTTGCACTAACTCCTCCTACGAGGATATGTCCCGCGCTGCCTCCATCGCCCGTGACGCTCTTGACCACGGTCTCAAGTCCAAGTCTCTCTTCACCATCACCCCTGGTTCCGAGCAGATTCGCGCTACCATCGAGCGTGACGGTCAGCTCCAGACCCTCGAGGAGTACGGCGGTGTCATCCTTGCCAACGCCTGTGGTCCTTGCATCGGTCAGTGGGACCGCAAGGACGTGAAGAAGGGTGAGGCCAACTCCATCATCTCCTCTTACAACCGTAACTTCACTGGTCGTAACGATGCCAACCCTGCTACCCACGCCTTCGTTGCCTCCCCCGATCTGGTCGTCGCCATGACCGTTGCCGGTACCCTCAACTTCAACCCCCTCACCGACTCCCTCAAGGACAAGGATGGCAAGGAGTTCATGCTCAAGCCCCCCAGCGGTGATGGTCTCCCCACCCGTGGCTACGATGCTGGCCGTGACACCTACCAGGCTCCTCCCGCTGACCGCTCTACCGTCAACGTCGCCGTCTCCCCCGAGTCTGACCGTCTCCAGATTCTCGCTGGTTTCAGCGCCTGGGATGGCAAGGATGCCACTGACATCCCCATTCTCATCAAGTGCCAGGGCAAGACCACCACTGATCACATTTCCATGGCTGGCCCTTGGTTGAAGTACCGTGGCCACTTGGACAACATCTCCAACAACATGTTGATTGGTGCCACCAACGCCGAGAACGGTGAGGCCAACAAGGTCAAGAACTACTTCACCAAGGAGTACGACGCCGTCCCCGCCACCGCCCGTGACTACAAGGCCCGTGGCGTCAAGTGGGTTGTCATTGGTGACTGGAACTACGGTGAGGGTTCTTCCCGTGAGCACGCCGCTCTTGAGCCCCGTCACCTCGGTGGTCTCGCCATCATCACCCGCTCCTTCGCTCGTATCCACGAGACCAACCTGAAGAAGCAGGGTATGCTTCCTCTCACCTTCTCCGATCCTGCCGACTACGACAAGATCAACCCCGAGGACAAGGTCGACCTTCTCTGCACTGAGCTCGCCGTTGGCAAGCCCATGACCCTCCGCGTCCACCCCAAGGACGGTGGTGCCGCCTTCGACATCTCTCTCAGCCACACCTTCAACGAGTCCCAGATCGAGTGGTTCCACGACGGCTCTGCCCTCAACACCATGGCCCGCAAGGCTTAAACTGCCTCCCTCCTTTCCGTCATGACTCTCATACCATAAAACCTTCAAGTGTCTCGGTTATCCCCGAAACACTTGTGTAAACTACATTCTCTTGTGTGTTGAACAATTCAGATATGCTTCTGAAAAGCACGGTGTGAGCTGGCTCTTGCCCAGCAACCCGTGGCCATTTTGTGAGCAGGATTTCGAGGAGTTGCGCTCTGGGAAAAATTATGAATGATCTTGTGTTTTTGTAGGCCTGATTTTTCGGCCTTGCGTTGATTCCCGATATCTGGATGGGCTCAATGGATATACTCTTTTTGATTTTCACATCACTGTTCCTGTATGTTAAGACTGGCATGCATACACAATTTCTTTTTGTTCTAAGATGCAGAAATCCACCTTGTAAACCAGTAGCAACCATGCCCACAGTAAGCGCAGTAATACCCGTGGACCGATAAGCACCTCTGGGACATCCATGGATAGCCCTCCAGGTAGCACCGAGGTCGCTCATCCAGGCTGAGATAAGCTACCGAGGCCCAGATTAGCCCCGCGTTAACAAGTGCATCTTGCCCAGGTGAAGTATATAAGGTTGACCGAGACGCCATCAGATCGCCTAATTCCATCATTGGGGTTAAAGGAGCTAGGCAGTTTTCGATTGCATAGATTCTTTACATCTTTCATCCCAACTCATCCCCCGTCAGGCCTGCAGCATCTTATAATTCTCAGCCACCGATTGGCCACCCATTTCATACTCGCATCTGATACAACGACCAAACCGCTAGGATCGTTTCTTCTGCCAAAATATGGCGACCCAGCTCGTCCAACTCCCGGAAGTAGAGCGCCTCAGCGCCTCAGTCGTCCGGATACTCGGTGGAAATCCGGGAAAGGTAAGTGCATCGATTCGTTTGGGATACTCTCACACGACGAGCTACTAACCAGCGCGCACCGCAACATAGTTCACACTCCAAGGTAACCAACATCAAATGCCATAGCTCATTATCTACTCTCTGACCACACACCCAGGCACAAACACATACTTAATTGGCCGCGGCCACCAGCGAATCTTAATAGATACAGGCGAAGGCAAGCCCGCATGGGCAGCCAATCTTCAATCCGTGCTCTCAAAAGAAAAAGCAACAGTGCACCAGGCGCTTCTGACACACTGGCACGGCGATCATGTCAATGGACTTTCAGATCTGCTGAAGCTCTGTCCCCAGGCTCAGATATTCAAACACCAGCCTGGCTCCGCTCAGGCAGATATCCACGAGGGACAGGTGTTCTCCGTTGAGGGGGCTACCCTGACAGCCTTCCATACCCCCGGCCATACGGTCGATCACATGGTGTTCATGCTTGAGGAGGAAGGTGCGATGTTCACAGGTGACAGTAAGTGCACTTACTACATATATTCATCCGGACACATCCTTCCAGTCCTCCAGTCCTCCTTTCAGCGTCATATACGAAAAACAATATACAATATAGATGCTTATGATAATCCTAAACCATCTCTAATCTATCATCACAGATGTCCTCGGCCACGGCACAACCGTCTTCGAAAACCTCAAAACCTACCTCAGCAGCCTGCACCGCATGCGCGACCGCGTCTCCGCAGGCCGGGGATACCCCGGACACGGAGCGGTGATCGAGGACACTGGCGCGCGGATCACGGAGTACATCAAGCACCGACAGCAGCGGGAGGATGAAGTCCTGCGCGTACTGCGCTTTGGCAAGCTTGATGTTGCGGCTGGGGAGTCCTCGCCGGAGCGGAAGCAGGCTTGGACGCCTATTGAGTTGGTTAAGCGCATTTACCGCGATGTCCCGGAGTCGTTGCATTTGCCTGCTTCTCATGGTGTTTTGCAGGTGCTGATGAAGCTTGAGGATGAGGGGAGGACGGTGCATGATTCGGAGTCTGGGAGGTGGTATCTTGTGAGTGAGAAGTCTGCTTTGTGAGGTTGGTGGTTGTATAGGGTTGGAACTAGGCGGGTTTTGATTTCGGTCGATGGGTTATATCTTTGGTGCTATTGTATACTCGGTATGATATATTGACCAAGGAGGGTGGCAGCACAGAGGGAATCAAGTACTCTTAGCTTAAACTTGAGGAATGATCCATTTTAGTCCCTTATACATCAAAAGTGAAGACATACTCACAGTAAAGGATGTTTAAATATGATTTACGTAAGCAGAAAGTCAAGGCATCCGACGCATAACGTATTTCACATGCGAGCTGGACACACATGCGAGCTGGACACCCCAAAACACCATACTAAATGCGATTTTTAAGGACACAATATATCGACGACCACGTTTTTATTTTATTTCATAACTGGTCGATAGCTGTTGATAAGGCCTTTAAACACTATATATCAATTTTAAGAAAACTGAAAAGCTGCATTATCATAGTATTGAAAATTACGTTACTTAAAGCCAGAAATATATATATTGCAATCATAAAGTTATAAACATTTTCTAAACTCGGCAGAGAAGCTAGATATCACCGAAAAAGTACTAATTTATTAGAAAATCTCCATTATAGTCTACCGTTGTTAAGATATCAAGTTGTAATTTATCGCATTTACTATGTGTTTTGGGGTGTCCAGCTCGCTTGTGTGTCCAGCTCGCATGTGGAATACGTTAGAAACTATATTTTTTATATAATCTAGATTAGATATAGGGGCTAATTAGAATTAATATTATAAGGGGTATAGTACTAAGTGTTTATAATAATTTTCTAAAGAAAGTTATAATTTCTAAGAATAATTATAAATATAATATATATAAAAAAATATCTTTTTTATTATAAGAATAGATTATAGAGTATATTAATAATAATACTTATTCTTTTTAAGAACTATTTAAAAGGTTTTAATATATATATTATTTAAAATAGGAAATTATAAAAGAATAAGATTAAGATATATAATTAATTTATCTTATTTATAAATAATAGAAATTTAAATTAGAAATTTACCTTTTTTATTAAAAAGAAGAGTACTAATTTAATTAATATTATTAGAATCATAAAGCTATAGATATTAGTCAAATGTCATTACCCACTCAACCCCACTATATTGCCCTAATAACCAACCCGTGTTTTTCTTTTCTCTCCTACACCTCCCACAACCATCTAATTTCTATAAAATTAGGATCAAAAGAAGGCGGGAAAGCTCAGCTTTCTATTAAGCAAAGGTTAGCTATTATATATGCCCATAGAAACGGTGCTACATAGACAAAGTTAGCTACTGATTTTAGCTGTACTCGTAAGACTATCTACAATACCTTATAGCACTACTCAGAGGAGGAAAAGCTAAAGAATCGTAAGAAAACTGGACGTCCCCCTATCTTAGACAGTCGAACTTGCTATCTAATCTATTTATAGGCCCGTCGGCATCTATTCTAGACATATAAATAGCTTAGCGCTACCTATAAACCCCACCTATCCCCCTCTACTATTCGTTGAGTTCTTAGGCGACTCGGAGTCTTAAAATATCAATTAAAACAGAAGATATTAATAAAGCTTACTCTTATAAAGGCTAGGCTAAATTTTATATAAAAATAGCGGTGTGATAGCTTTTAATTATGGATCTTTTCGGATAAGTGTTCGGTGTAGGCCTTGACAAGTCCCGCAGCACCAGTGCTGCCGCAGCACTAGGCCCTTGGTTCGGTGCTGCAGCACCAAGGCTTGGCAGCACCAGACACTTGGTTCGGTGCTGTAGTGCTGCAGCGGGAGTGCTGCAGCACTGTAAACAGTG